>SNQJ01S0057552.1:13469-37745 GCA_010110895.2 Picea sitchensis | reverse complement strand
ATCTTCCTTTCCTAGACAACACTTTTCATTTCCAATTTCACTTAATACATATATGTTTCTTGAAGTTCTCGCAGTTGTAGCAATCAATTTTCTTGAACCTTCTTTTCTTATCTCGCACTTTTGTGAATTGAACGTAACTTTATGACCTTGGTCACACATTTTACTCACACTTAGAAGATTATGTTTCATATCTTCTACTAGTAGAACATTTTTTGCCTTGGTATTCTTGTTCCCAATTCTAACTGTGCCTTTTCCAATTATTTTAGTTGAATCATCATTTCTGAAGGAGACTGATCCATCTATTTATTTTCGTAATGTAAGAAATCTGTCTCTATCACCTGTCATGTGTTTTGAACATCCACTGTCAACATACCAACCACGTTTCTCTTGCTTAGCTTGTAGAGCGAGTGTGCATTCTTCATTCCTATATTGATCCTATTTTTTTATCCATGTCCTTTTCCAATGTTCTTGTCTGTGACTGTTGTTATTCTATTGCGGTTCTCTAGGAGGGACTGTCATTCTGCAATCTTTGTCCATGTGTCCAAAATTGTTACATTTGTAAAATTCTGCTTCAGTGCTCAAAGATTCAAACTCGTTGTAACTTCTTCTCTGTGTTTCACTAGGCCTTCTTGGATAACCCCTTTGTGTATGACTTTCAAAGTTGTTTGTGTTCATGTTGTTATCTTTACAATTCACAACTTTATGTCCAAAATTATTACATGCATAACATAAACCAAAAAAGATAGTTTGATACCTGGGAGTTGAAGATCTTCTGAAAGGAGGTAATCTTATAAATTCTCCTTCTTCCTGAGGCCTATTTGTCGGTTGTTGAGTCTGAAATCTCAATCTTCTCAGTGGAGGAGTGTCCCTGTAATCTTCCTTGTAGATGTTTCTATCCCCCTTGATTGTTTTTGCATAGCTTTTTGGATATGTTTCTTGCTCTGTTGTTTTGGAGCTTGATCATTTTTCTATCTAATTGTATCCAAGTTCGGACTTGTCATGATGATATTTTTGACTGCTAATAATGTCATCCAAAACTTTTGAGTTGTTCTGCATATTTTTCTTTTGAATATCCTTTCTTAATGTGACAATCTCTGCTTCCAAATTTCCAATGATCTTGTATTTTTCTTCTAGTTGTTCTTTGAGTGCTTCTTCAATTCTTTTATTTTCTTCTATTTGCACCTTCAAATTTGTGATCATTTGTTCTAGCTCTTGAGTGTCTTCTTTCTTGTCTAGTTCTGCTTGTAGTTTCTTGTTTTTCTTATTTACTCCTCTGATAACTTCTATGGCACACATTAATTCCTCTCGGTAGTCAACTTCTGCCTCTTCAATTTTTTCTTTGACTTCTTCATATTCCTCTTCGGCTTCTTCATATTCTTCTTCGGAATCTTCTTTATTTGAGTCTTCTACTGCCATGAATAGAACTCTTTCTGTCTCACTGTCACTGACTTCATCTTCATCTAATGATGAGATGTCTTCTTTGGTGCATAAGCTTTTCTTGAAAATTTTATTTGTGGTTATTTTGCCTTTATATGTTTGTTTTCCTTTTGAGTAACCTTCATCATTTCTATTTTCTTATAAGGACATTTGTTAGCAAAATGACCAATACCATCACAATTAAAACAAATTAAAGGAAGCTTACCTCTATACCTACCGTCGGTTCCCTTGTTCAGTCTTTTGAAAAATTTGGCCACTTCTTCATCATCTTCCGTGACGTCACTGTTGCTGTTATGTTTTTCTTTTTGCCTTCCCTTTTTCTTTGAATTTTTGGATGCTTTGAAGGCTGCCTCTTTTATATCTAGATTTTCCTGTTCAATTCTCATTTCATATGGTGTGAATATTCCATGTAATTCGTCCATGCTTATTGCGTTTAGATCTTATCTTTCTTCTAGTGCTGATATCTTTGGGTCAAATCTCATAGGAAGAGATATTAGTACTTTTTGAACAATTACAGATTCATCAACTCGTAAAAAGTAAGCTGCAATATTCTCATCCTATGATTACATTTATTGTTTCATCAACTCGTAAAAATTAAGCTGCAATATTCTCTTCTTCCTTCATCTTAAGTTGTTCGAACTGACCTCTGTAAGTTTGAATCTTTGTTGCTTTGACTTTCGAATCTCCTTCATAAATATTTCGAAATTTGTCTCAACTATCTTTAGTGGATTTACAATGTGCAAATTTTGTGAATACTGTTTCACTAAGACCATTCAGAAGTGCATTTTTGTCTTTGGAATTATTCTGACCGAGTTTCACTGCTTTGTCATTTGTTGGCAGAATTGTTGGTGTTGTGTATCCATCTACAATTGATTGACAAATTTCAAATCCTTATGGTTGTATATATGTTTTCATCCTTATGCTCCAAAATGCATACTTTTGTCCATTGAACTATGGTATTCCATTTTTATACAAGTTGTTGCTCTCCATGATATACATTTCAGTGGTTAAACTAATTTCTAAAGGAACCTGCTCCGATACCAATTGTTGGATTACAGAGAGGGGGGTGAATCCGTAATAGAGCAATTTAATCCTTTTTAACCATATAATCCAAGTGTTATATCAATGTAGCATTATCATCCAATAACTACAGAGTAAATAAGAAATGAACAATCATACACATACACAGTACACCAGTGTTTTACGTGGAAACCCAAAGCGGAAGAAAACCACAAAATGTTTTTTCTTATATGTCTTGAATAATTACATTCATTAGAAGCACCAACTTCCTTTGTTTTCCAATTGCAACTGGAAGGAGGCTCCAACCCCCTTATTTCTCAAGCTACAACTCAAGGGAAGCTCCAACTCCCCTATTCTTTGGCTACAGCCAGAAGGAGGCCACAACCCCCTATGTTCTCTGGCTACAACCGGAAGGTGGCTACAACCACTTGTCCTTGCCCCGTCCAACAACCCTGAAGTAGAAGTAGAATGATGGAACCACTGTCACACTATCACTGTGAGATATACCGTTGTAAACATGTACCAATAAACTTGAACCATGCATCAACATGTACCTCAACCTGTAATCAACATGTACCATAAACAAGTGCATCAACCATGCACCAACCTATACCAAACAACCTGTAATCAACATGTACCACAAACAAGTGCATCCAAACCTGTACCAAGTATGTACCAATCATGTGTCAACTACTCATCAATATGTACCAACATCATCAACTATACACCTCATGTATGTGTCAACTCATCAACTACTTGTCTCAACCATGTACCCAACATGTACCTTAACCAAAAGCCCTCATCAATTTCATCATCCAAATATGATTTGTAACTTTGTAATAGACCTGGTGTATATGATCACATACCTGCAAACCTTCATTAACTTTCATAACAAGAGACTAGCATTTTCATCAAACTTTTCTTTAGTCTCACATGACTAGTTTGGGATTAGTCAACAACCCTAAATTGAAATAATCATAACTATGTACCTGTAATGAATAAAGTCTGAAAATAGTACACAATGTTCTTTAGTGTTTTTTTGCAATTCCTCCATGTGTCACTACTTGGAACCTCTTAGAAAAGGAGTTATAACAAAAATGGCATACCTTGTTGAATTCTGGCTTATTCTAGAGAGTGACCTTGTAGAACATGCCACGCACAAAATATTTGTTGAATGGATCTAAAAATGCTACACATAATACTAAATATTGTACTCTAACCAACACATTTGGTCCTACTGAATTTGGATCTGTTATGAATAAGTCATGATGTTTTTACCTAAAACACCTTTTTTAGACTAGTTTCAGGACTAGCCACAAACCCTATTTTCCATGGAGTGTAACTCCAAAACTACAACGACCCACAAGATGAATTTTTTACCACAGATACTTGGATATGTTTCCTCAATGTTCTATCAATTTCACGGTCTGAATCATTCTAGGAAAAAAGTTGTCGCGAAAATGGTGAGATGACCTGTAAATAACATACCTTAGAAAGCATCATCAAAAGAATTGATCCTCCTTTGAATTCCTGCCTTCTTTTCTTCACCTTCACTCTAAAATTTGGCTGAGATTTCCTTTGGTTACCTCAGTAACCTATATATATTCAATATTCTCAAGTGTGATGTAAAATGAGAGAGCCTTGCCTCTTATTTATACTCTCCAAATATCTTCCTTATAAGCATCTTCTAGGTCACTGAACTCATTTCTAGGTCACTTAACCTATTTCTAGGTCATTTAACCCATTTCTAGGTCACTTAACCTATTTATAGGTCACTTAACCCATTTATAGGCCACTTAACCTATTTTCCTCATTTTTAGGGTTAACTACTTTCCATAATTAGAAAGTTCTCCATTACTTTATCATTTAAATATTCCTCCTTGGCTTTGTCACCTCACTTTATCATTTAAATAATCGTCTTTGATTTTGTCACTTCACTTTATTATTTAAATAATCCTTCATGACTTTGTCACTTTATTTTATCATTTAAATAATATTTTTTTCTTTGCAAGCTCTTTGACCTCTTTGACCTGTTGGGGCTTCAAGCTAACATATGAGGGTCCTCCAACTTCGTAAGTCCATAAATCTCAAACCGTGAGGAGTTATGTGACGTTCCACATACCACCAGAAATGGCATGACATGTACTATCCATATAAAACAGTATTACCTTCAAATATATTAAAACTCATACCATTATACATGAAACAACCATGGGTCCATTACTCGAACCTTTGTACTACCGAAATCGCTACCGGACTTTCTTCAAGGGTTGACATCAATGGAAACCAACCTTAATCAACACCCCAAAGTGTCAAAGTGTCGAAGCTCTGAAGTGTCGAAGTGACGAGAGACTGCCACGTCACTTCAAGAGAAAGTCACTTCGAGAGATATTCATGCTCTGCGTTCAAAAACTCCCGAGCTCTAAGAAAATTGCGCCATCGCTAAGTATGGCTATGGAGGTTCTAATATGGCAGACAGATAGAAACTTTAGAAGGGGCGCTAAAATAGTAGGGTTACCCAAATCAGAGATTGCAACATGATCGACGGCCACACTTCATTGTGCGGACGAAAACTGCTCAAACATTAATTTTCCAAAGCGATCCTGCAATTGAAGCCATGGTGTTGTTGGAAAGGTACATGACAGCTTGTGGGGGATTGTGGGGGTCGTAGCGGTGTGGACCCAAAACACCCTCGACAATCTCCACAATCACGTTCTTATATGACATCAAGTCATCGCGTCACCTCCACTCACACTCCCGCTACCGCTCAACTTTCGCCACATGTTCCCCCAACTACTCCCCATATCACCTATCACCTCCATGTAATCTGCATCTTCTCATATCATCCCCTATTGGACGCTTGACTCCACGTCTCCTTCGACGACCGTTGGGCCAACGATCTTTCCAACAAATCTTTTCGAAAGTACAGATGGTAGCTTACAAGTCGAAACGAAGTGCACTTAACGACCGTGATCTCAGATATAAACAAAGGGTTATGTCTCGGTCCCAGGTTGATGCAGATTGGTTCCAAAACACTTCAGAAGACTACCTCTTCCTCAAGCAGATATCTGCCAATACAGTCAGTTGTCTCCAGTGGCCTCCAACTATGCGCAGGCATGCCATGATCCATACAAAACTTAGTTATGTCACTCTTGGTCATTTCTGTCAGATCTCAGTTCGCTCCAACACATGCATCAATATTATATTATTGTCAATAGTGGTTTTTAATTGTTTAGTTCAAGACTCTTTTACTTTCATGCATAATGAGTGGTCTTTTGTGAGTGATAAGAACACTATTGTTGATTAAGTCCAGTGTTTTAGTTAAGTTAATAATTTGTTCTACCACTAGTGATCTAGAGTTAAGTCTCAGTCCTAGATGGACGAGAACCTCTGCAACTCTGTTAAATAATCAGTCTTTGTATGTTTTAGGGGTCGGAGTTTTTGGGGAAAAGGATAGCACTACATCAGACTAATTGGACCCGTTCTATGCATGGATTAAAGCTCTCTACCTAGTGAACATACTCTTGATGACAGTGTTTCGTTCAAATCTTCATGTGTTTTTATCTTATCTTGAATGTAGTTTTTTATTTGTGCAAAGTACATTTCATTTCCTTCGACTATTGTATTACTTGTCTTTATTGATATGCAACCTGTGAAAACAGCTAATGCTCAGTGAAGATTTGTTTTCAGCGCAACCTGAAGGAGTAATTGTGTTTTTTATACATGTTTAATGTCTTGAAATTATATTTTAAGTATTGAACTTCTTGCATCAGATTATTCGTTGAGTAATTTGTTGTTTCCCTTTGTTTTCTATTATTTCACTGGTCGGTCATTAGTGCGCCACCAGCCAAGGAGGACCCTCATCCATATCATTTTTCCAACCCAACCATGCTCATGTATTGGTAGAACCAACCCTCTAACTGACCAACAAAATTTAAAATCAATTATTCTAAACTTGAGGTGGCCTAGCTTTGCCCTTAGCAGTCGGGTGCAGACTTTAGGACCAACAATAAGTATGAACGAATGTCCCTAAAGGTCAATTCTAAATGGTAGAAGGATCTTGGAAAAGGTTCTTGGGAAAGGTTAAGGGTTTCCAAATGAGTTGAGTGACCTGCCAAGAGTAAAGTACATGCCTGAGACACAATGAAAATCAAGGATACTTGTAATATGTTAGTTGGACAAGCAAGTTATGCTTGTTTTCCCTAATTACAAAAGTAAACTAATCAATATATCAACAATAAATGTTAATCAAAGAGTGCTTTAAAAGCTTAGATAAAACAACTTGCAAGTACAAGAGTTAGGCTAGCCAAAGATTACGAATCAGCATGCACTTTGACACTTGATTAGCAGTTGTTAGATGACTAATTCTGCAGAAAACTAACATCTCTAATGGATGTAGCAAAATATGTTAGATATCAAAAAATTTACCCACTAAAAGTTAGTCCTAGTTATCCCAAAAAGTGTGCCTAGGTTAGCAGAGATTTAGGGAAAAGTTAGGGGTCAATCCTAGGGTTAGTTTAGGAGTTATTAGAGGTTATAGGGTTAGGTTTTTTGAAGCCTTATTTTTGTAGACGTTAGGTGTAACAACAACAAGATTTAATGGTTGAAAGGGGACGCCTCAATGGGGCAAGAGAGCCAAAGGCTCAAAGAACAACTTTCAAAAGAGATAACTTCAAAACTTGAAACTTTGACGTTTACCAAGGCAACAATTTATTTCTCCAATGCAACAAGTAATGACTAGTGCCTTAGATGATTGGGTTAATGGAGTCAAAAAGATAATAAGCTGAAGATACTACCTCCTTGGGGGTGTAAATCCTCTTACTCCCCAAGGCAAGTATCCTTAGACAGGGTTTAGACTAAGAGGGTGTATGCACTAATACTTCTCCTAGTAAACCCTTATTAAATCAACAATACTCGAGCAAAATATGATAAAGACTAAGGTGGGGGTGTATGCCCTTATACTTCCTAGCTAGTTGTAATAACCTTGACTTGAAAACAAATGATAATACAAAGCAGATTTTTCTTACCAATTCGAGGAAAGATGCTAAGATAAACCACCACAATAGAAAACGAAGAGCCTTCCAAGGCTAGTGCATAACTTCCACCAACCAATAACCAAGAAAATAGCCATACACAACAACACGAGAGAGAAAATAGCTAAAGATAGCCAAAATTTCAGTCCATTGTTTCTCACAATGAGAGAGTTATGATTCCAAATGAGATCTTATGATCTCTATTTATAAAAAAATGTCACTAACATAGTTTGTCCACATTAGCAAGAATAAAACATAAGACAAGGGGTCCACAACACTTATCTTACCCCTTGCAACCAAATAATATTAAACAATTCATATTTAATTTCACTTTTACACAAAAGGAAACCCTAACTTGAGGTGGTGTTACCCGTTTAGGAGACGTTTTGGCACTAGGAGAAAGTCGTTGGAGTTGGAGATGCATTTTTAGTCCTCCAAAGGCCACATGTCAATCATCTAGGCCATTTCCTCATGGTCAAGGCCTTATTCTCCTCAAAACATCCATGTGCCAATGAGTGACAACTTCACCACGAAACCATAGCCATTCTAGGTGGCGTCATGCCTCTAAAAATGATGTTTTTCCTTTCCTAGGAAAAACGTTTGGCATGTGAGGGATAGGTCATGTCTTCTAGGCCTCCAAAGGTATGTCTCTCTCATCCAGAATGTGGGCCCTTGGCATCCAACCCATGGGATTCAAGCCCCATGGAAACCCAAGCTAGGTTTGTTCCTCCAAAATTGTCCACCAACTAGGTCCTACAAAGACAAATAAGCACACCTTCCAAGGATCTCAAGTCATGATATCATGATGAGTAAATCAAATCAATAAATGAGCCACCTAAGCATGTGCATGAAATATTACCCAGTCAAACAAGTAAGTGCTCAAAGACATTATGTGACTTTCCAAGCTTGGATATGGGAGGATTGACAAGGTGTCCTATTGGGTAGATCTTTCCCTAGGTCAAGGAGTGTTTCCCAAGTGATCCCTCTCTAAGCCATGTGAAGTGGATGAAGTGGTTAAGGATCAAGACTCAGTGGGCATGGGGTTCATGACATACAAGGGGTTGTAGTGTCTCATTCATGGGTGCCTTTATGGAGGGTGTGTGGCATCTTCATTTGCAATGCATTTTTTCCATGCCCATTCTCTTGCCATTCTTTGTTTCTTTCATGTTTTAAAGGACGAGTTGAAGGCCACTATCCTGGCATGGTGTCCAGATAATGACAATGTCACTCAAAAATGCCTTGTGGAAATGAGAAGGTTGGCTCGTGATGAGACCCCCTTTCTCTCAGTTGTGCAACTAAGAGCCACTACCCTAGCTTGGTGGCCAGATGATGGTAATTTCATACCACTAGATATCCATGATCATGATAGGTTGGCTCGTGATGAGACCTCATATCCTCCAAATAACCCTCTAAGCATTCTATCATTTATTCTTGTGGGTCCCCTTTTTCTTACAGAAAAAGTGTTTCATTGCTTTCTTGGGGGATCCCTGGGTGAAGCATATAGAAGGTTTATAAATAGGCTCTTATCTTTTTAGCCAACAACAATCCCTCTGGGCCTTCAACCCCTTCTTCCCATAGAATGAGGGACAACCCCTTCTTGGGTCAATACACCCTAAAATCCAAAGAGACAAGGAAATGGGGGGGTTTAAGTGATGGAAAGTGGTAAGTATGGTTGGGAACGATACAATGGATCTTTAAGGGATTTCCTAGTAGCAAAACTATTCCCGAAGAAGACCACTTACTAAAGCACAATGTCAACCACCAAGGTGAAACAAGGCAAAAGGCATAATTTCCAAGCATATGTTATGAAATCTAAAGCAGTCTAAGATACAACATACTCAAATGCCTAAAATATTGAAATGACACTCACCATGATACCTGACTTGTACCTCATGGAGCAAGGCCTAGTGCCTCTTGGAAGCCAACTGGTGTGGTGGATGTCATCTGAAAATCTTGACCTCTGTGGTGGTGAGAAGGGTCTCCATTTGTGCAAGTGGATACTTCTTGGTCATGTAGTCTCTCGACACTCCTTATCTGCAACTTGAGGGCCTCGAGACATAATCTCCTTAGTTATCCCACAAAATGGGGATAACATGGTCTTATAGAAGATGTCGAAATATATCTACATGATTTTCGTCCTATCTGCCTCATCATGAACATAGTGGTGGTTGATGTTTTAGATGCTTGGGATACGATTTTATCTAGGAGTTGGGATGAAGCCTTGGGAATTTTTCTGAGCATGGATCTCACTCAGGCACACATTCCCATGGTAGATGGTACCTTCGATATTTATATAGTTGACAGGTGGTCAAGAAACATGTCATGGATACAAATCACCCTGATTATCACAACAATTGTGATTTTGATGTGCATCCACATATCATCGAATATAACCCACAGGACTTGCTTTTTCTACAATAAGATTGCATGGATGCACTACTCCCGAGGACAAATGAGTACAAGGAAAAACTTACAAAATTTCAAGGAAAGGAGCCAAGATCCATCAAGATACTCAACAAACATGAAGTTATGAAAGATAAAGAGTAAGAACAGGCTATCAAAGACATGGTCAAAGTAGAACCACCTTCACAACCTTACATTAACATACCTTATATCAACTTCAATGAAGGAATACTTGCACTCATGTGAGACAAGAAGAGGGGTGAACCCAAGTATGATTGGAGGAATGATGTATTATGGCTTGGCCCTTATATCATCAAGAAGAAGTCGGAAAAGGGAAAATACTACTTGTCTGCCATGGATGTGAGAAAGATGCCATTACGAGTTGATGGGTCTCTTCTCCGACCATACGTTCAAAGAACTTGACTTCTTCAGGGCCCAAGCCCCAGGTAAGTAGGTAGGTTATTTTCTTTCCCTTGCATTTTCATTTGCTTGTTCATGATAATTTAGTTGCATTTAATTATGTTTGCATGTCATATTTGATTTTTTATTTTGCTCTACTTGCATCATTGTATAGTCGTTTTACAACATTTGATTCTATCATATTATATGTTAGTTATACATTTTTCAAAAAATGCCAAATTTGCTTAACTTGAAATTTTGGATTTTTGGTCATATGGACAAAGGGTGAGTGAGCCACCCTGGATTTCATGGTTTTGTGTTTCCGTGTGTGTAGACACAGGTCTTAGCGGAATATGTTGAGGTTCTCATGCACTCCACGACGAGCACATGTCCCCCAGTAGGAGCTAGATGTTATCTCCCATTTCTAGGGATAATTAAGGAGACAATGTCTTGTGGCCCTCAAGTTGCAGACATGGAGTACCAAGAGGAAACCTAGCATGCAAAGCCCTTCATTCATCACACATCACCATTCGACGATGGTAGTAGCATCCACCACACTTCGCCTGGATCATAGAGGACAATGGGTCTTTCTCCATGAGGTAACAAGTCCAGTATTGTGGTAAGTGTCATTCTAATGATTCGAGCATTTTAACATGTTGCAAAGAGTCCTTTCTTGATTTTGAAAACGATTGCTTAGCAGTTATTCCTTTTGTCTTATTTCAACTTGGTTAATGTCATGGTTTCCTAGTAAGTGGCCACCCTTATAGAAAGGGTTGCTACTTGGGGTCTCCTTGAAGTGTCATTTTACCATTCCCACTCATACTTGCCATTGTCCATCACTTTTTCCTCTCCGTCTCTCGACCTTTTAGGTTTTCGGGCTTATTGACCAGAGAAGGGCATGTACCTCATTTCATGGAAATAAGGGGCTACTAGGCTCGAAGGTGCTTTAGAAAAACACTTCATGCAATAGAATCTCACACTAGGATCTCGAGAGAAATGAAACACCTATCATAAGAAACTAAAGGGACCTGTTGAGCTCCACTTTTGCCATGTTTTCTGCCATATAAATACATTCATCATTATACCTTTTTCTCACATTTCGCCAATAATGTATGTGCAAATGCACCATAAACCTCCAATATCCATTATCATTCGTGATGTGGTTAATACATAGTTTTTTCCATATTTTTAGTGATTAAAATACGATTATATCATGTTTTACTAATGACGGTTGATAAAGTGTGATTTGCATGATCAACATTCCTGTACCATTACCGTGGTTCAACATTCTGCACCAATATAGCTATTCCCGTACCTGATATTGTAGCTTGTCATATTGGTGCACTTCTAGAAGGAAATCAGGAACATGGGTTTTGTCTAGAACAACGTTGACATGCTGACATGTTTGTCAGAATTCACCCAGCTCGCATGTGTGGACCTCCAACTTAGGGGGAATAATTCAGCCAAATTAATAAAAGTTTTAGACAGTCAACTTCACCCTTGATTTTTGTCCAGATGAAGACAAATTTGAAGAATCTAGAACATGGGTTTTGTTTCTAGCATGGCAAATTGGGTCTCACTCAAGCCGTTTTCCAAACAAATGAAGGGTTGAAGAATTATCGATGGTTCTTCGAACTGTCATCTGCTCAAATTTCGTGATGTCCAGATTTGATGATGTGGCCTTGGGTTTAACGTCAAACCAAAATTGGTACGAGGATATTTGTTGGTTGCAACTGTATCCTGAAGTTAATTCTTCCATTGAATAATGGATCGACCAAACCAAGAATTTGATTGACTGGAAGCACGATGTGCATATGTATAAATGCAATTGTTTTAAGAGGCATCAGGGGAGATTTTTTATTATGTTTTAAGTTGGTTATTCTAATCATAGCTTTTATTTGTGAGCAGAAGCTGGAGTTTATTCAATAAAGATTTGATTTTTGAAATTTGGAGCATCTTCTTGGATTGAGTTAACTTCTCCAGGTGCGCCATCCAAGTCGGGAAGGGCCCCTCGATCCAGTAACACCCTGGCTTGTAGTTTGGATTACATTTTGTTTGATTTTAGTTTAAGATTGCATTCAATTTAAATGTGCGTTATTTCAATTTGCAGATGTGATTAATCTGTAAATAAAATTGCTTCCTCAGATTGATTCACCCACAGCTTAATTCCTTATCGAATCTCCAATTCAACTTTCCCGACCTTGTTATTCTTATTAGATTCTTTTCTCCGCCAAAATCAACTATGCCTTCCATGCAATTATGTCTCTGAAGCTGCATTATATTCTACAATAACTCAATGCTCATTCTCACACAATTTGACCCCGTTGCTAATTAACTAAATTCCTCTGAATCGTCCGCACTCTGCTTTTCTTTCAACAAACTTGACCTTTTCTTCCATGTTGGACCTGTATTTCTATTTAAATTCCTTGAATCATCCGCACTTTGCTTTTCTTTCAACGTACTCGACCTTTTCTTCCATGTTGGACCTGTATTTCTATTTGATGTTGCATAATAAGTTAAAAGTAAATGTTATATTCAATTTTTAGTTTGTCATGACAAGTTAATACATATAGTTGTTAACTTATTTTGTCCATATATATATGGTTTAAATGAGTGTTTGGTTTGGATTACATTTATTTTATATTATATTATTTGTTTTGTTTTATTAGTCACATTGTCATATATTGTATCATTTAACCATATGTCCATTTTGTTATATTCAAGTATTACTTTATAAGTTGCATTGAATGGTTGTGACAAGTTGTATATATAGTTTATGGGATTGACATAATATTAGTAATATATAGTTTTGTATTTATTATTTTTGGATCAGATTAATATATTGATTGGTATAATCTTGACTTGTTATATTTGGGGATATTGGTTTGTTATTTATATTTTCATGTTAAGTTTTATTAAATAGAATTGTTGTGTTATTAGACGAATATATATGCAGCATTAAAATTGGATCATTATTTTAAAAGCAAGTTACATTCATGACTCACAACAGAAAATAAATCGGTTCCATAATTAACTCCAACCCATTTTCACCTTTCTCTTGATGTCCTCACTCTCCATTTCTTTCTTTCTTGGTTGTATCTTTTCGAGGACATTTTATTTGCATAGTTTGAATTTAGATTTCATTTCCTATTTGGTGGATTTTCTCTTGAAACTGGTAAATTCCACTTTAGGTCAGTAGCACACATACATGAGGGTTTGAGTAACCTCATCCAGCTGACTGATTTGAATGCTAGTTTGGGTAAATTCCACATTTACTTTTAGGTTTCCTTACTTGTCCTTTAATCTAGTTGCTTTAATTTAGTTTTCCCGTAGTTTAGCGAAACATTATAGGAATAAGCCATTGAAGATCGAGATCTAAGTCGGGAGACGTGATCTTGCGATCCAATGTTAAGCTACATCTTGTAGTGTGAATTTCCATTTGAGCTTGTATTACTTGCATTTATTACATTTTGAAGTGTGTTTGTCGGCTATAGGCTAGACTAGGCTCCAATCCTGCATTTCATGTGCCTGCACCTCTAAGTCTACGACTCCCCGGTTGATAATTAAATGTGGGAAAATTAGTGCATATATTTAGCCCAACAACCCATAATAATAACTAATTAAATAACAATCACCTTCTAGGGTAGAGCATTTGTGGGCTATGAATTTCCTTTTAAGTGCCCATTATTGACTTTGGGCTAGAAAGTATTCATAAAAACATGCTAACCAAGGTAGAGCGTTTGTGGGCTATGCATTTCCTTTTCAATTCCATGTATTGTGTTCAACTTGCTGACACGTGCAAAGTAAATGCCTAAAATAATAAAGGGCTTGGAAAAAATATGCTTCAAAAACAAAAAGAGGAAAAGGATGTGGCTAGCCCTCAACAAAGGCACCCATAAATGAGACATTATGAGCCCTTGTATTTCATGACACCCCTTACCTAGAAGTCTAGTCCCATCCACTTCACATTCACTACATGACCTATAGAGGGTTCTCCTTGGAAACATCACATACTTGAGGATTGGTTCACCCAATAGGGCATTATGACACCCCTCCCATATCTAAATTTTGCAAATTGCATTAGGTCTTTAAGTATTGGTTTATTTTGATAAGGGGGATTTGATGCACATGTTCGGGTGGTTCTTTTATTATATATGGCTTACTTTACATGATATTGTGACTTGTGGACCCTTGGAGGGCATACTTGCTTATCTTTGATGGTCCTTGACAGGTGAAAGCTTGATCATGGAGGCACAATATCACCTAGACCTTCACTTGGGGCAGGAAGCCCATAGGTTAGATGATGTGACCCCTCTCCTTTTGACAACTTGGATGAGGGGCATTTCCTTTGGAGCCACTTGATTACCCCTTGGAGGTGACTTGCTAGCCCTCTTAGCCCCAACATTTGCCTTTGGAGGCCTTATCTCTTTCTTTTGGGGCCTGATGTAACACCTGGAGGGTTAGGGTTTGATGGTGATGGATGATTTGTTGATAACTTGCTATGATTGAATGGAGGAAGACCCTTGCACCATGAATATGTGGCCTTTGGAGGCCCAATGTCTCCCTCAAATAGCTAAACGATTTGCCCATTATGCCAAAACGTCACCCCTGGAGAGCATGATGTCATCTTTTAAGGCTTGCTTATTTTGTAAATTCAAATTATTGTTCATAAAGGGGAAAATTAGGAAGCCGACCTCCCTAATTTGTGTTTTACCCTAATATAAGTAGACAAATTGGTTTTCTAAGGCGTTGTATAAATAAAGATCATGACATTCTCATTTTAGACATCACACACTTGAGAATTACATATGTTTGTGGCCGAAATTTTCACCCCTCTTGGGAAATTTGCATCTTTCTCTCTCTTGGGCTCTTATGGATGCTAGTTACTTGTCTTTTGGAGTAAAGTTGTGTGTTATCTCTTTTGGATGCTTATCTTGCTCTTGTGGCGGAATATACTTGGTAGAAAACAGTTTATCTTGTTATCTCTTGGAATTGGTAAGGAAATTTCTGGATATTGTTGTTGTTTCTTACTGTTTCATGGTCATTCTTGTCTAAATCCTTGGGGGAGTATAAAGGCATACACCCTCCACTAAGTCTATCACATTTGTATTTGGATAAGCTACTTAACAAGGTTGCTAGGAGGAGTAAAAAGGCTTACACCCTCCTAGATTTACCTTGCTAGTTTTATTTTCCCTAGGGTGTAAAAATGCTTACACCCCTAGGGAGGTAACATAACTAGCCCTTGCAACAAGAGACCCCATAAACCAATTGACAAGGCACTAGTCTAATTTTCATTGGAGAAATAAAATCATTTGCATTGGAATATGAGAAAAATATAGATTTTGCAATTGTTTATGTTGGAATCAATTTTGCATGCTCAAGGCGTCTATCTTAGCCAAGTAATTCTTATTTTTGTTACAAAGTAATGCTATAGCCATTAGGGCTGTAGAATACTCTCGTTTTTATTCATTGCTCACTTATCTACCGTTGAAATTTACTAGTGAACCTAGATAAATGTTTTACTACTCATTAGCTATTATTTACTCGGTTTACTTGTCAATTTTTGTGTGAGATTTTTCTGTTGTAGCAATTGTTTGCTACAACCACTTGGATGTTATAATACATTGTTGATATCACCTAAACAACAACCCTAAATACCATCTAAAGTATTTCTCTTTCGAGTGGAACTTTTACTAGTTATTGCTAGCTTAGTTTCCATCATCTTACACTTGATTTTAGTGGTTCAATTTGCAGCTATTGGTAATTGTTTCTTGTTGATTTATAGACTTATATATTGCTGCAATTTGGGACAACAAGGTTTCTTTCTAAAACCCCAATAGTTAAAGGCTTGTTTGATCATCAATTATCTTGTTCCACATAAGGCTAACATTGTTTTGTAGGTACACAACTATTGGCAATCATTTCCCCTCCCACAAGATGCCTCCTCAATCCTTTATTCACCTCCAATATTGACCTTTAGGGGATCCATTCATCATCATATTGCTTTTCATATCAATCCCCTAGGGTCACCGAGATTCCCCCCTTGTGGTGATTGCATCATCACTGAAGCGAGGGGAGTGTCTATCTAAGGTGACAATGGGTATATACTCCCATAGGTTGTGGTTTGGGTATGTTATCCCCATTTCCCAAGGATAACTAAGGAGATGATGTCTTGAGACCCTCAAGTTGCAGACATGGAGTACCGAGAGACAGATGGCTGACAACGTCCACTTGCAAATACATAGGACCACACATCTCAGACTCATCATGATGGTATCCTCCACACCAACTTGCTTCTGTAAGACATTGGGTCTCGATCCATGAGGTACAAACCAAGTATTATGGTGAGTGTCATTTCAATATTTGAGACATTTGAGTGTGTTGCATTTAAAGTTGCTTTTGATTATGTAACATATTCTTGGAAGTTATGCTCTTTTCCTTTTTTCACCTTGCCAATTGACATTGTGCGCTAGTAAGTGGTCACCCTTAGGGATGGGTTTGCTACTGGGAGGCCATCGTGCCATCCCAATCAGACTTTCCACTTTCCACACTTAATCCCCTCATCTCCTTATCTTTTGGGATTTTTGGGTGTACTGACCCAAGAAGGGATTGTCCCTCATTTCATGGGAAGAAGGGGTTGAAGGCCCAGAGTGAATGTAGCTGGAAAAAGATAAAATCCAAATCATAACCTTCCAGATGCTCGCCCAAATAGGTCTTGAGAACACTGAAATGTCTCTCCTAAAAATTTAAAGACCTGCAAAAGCAAACACATATATATAAATGTCCCACTTGTTGAGGGATCTACACACGTGTGTTACAAGCTAAATTCTACCCCCGTGGCACTTTGTGTACCTCTCCCTTCAAGTGACAATGTGGTACTTCCCCCCAATATATATGTTACCCCATAGGGAGTACCGAGTTGTTCTGGACCTTAATTAATTAATGACATTAAATAGTCTTGGAAAAAGGATGCATTGAAAACGAAGGTGCAACACATCCTCTACAAAGGCACCCATAAATGAGACATTATGATCCCTTGTATGTCATGGACCCCATGCCCAAAATTATTTCCCCCATCCACTTCATCTTCTCCACATGGCTTAGAGGGGGTCCACCTAGGAAACAATCCTTGACTTAAGGAATGATTCACCCAATAGGTCACTTTGTCAACCCTCCCATACCTAAACTTGACAAGTTGCATAGGGTCTTTGAGCACTTGTTTAATTTTATGACGTGGTTTTTAATGAACATGTTGAGGTGGCTCTTTTGTTATTTGATTTACTTATCATGATTCATTTGGCTTGAGATCCTTGGAGGGTGTATTCATTGTCTTTTTAGGAATTTGCTTGGTGGACAGTTTTGGAAGAACAAGCCTAGCTTGGGCTTCCTTGGGGCATGAATCCCACAAGGTGGATACCATAGCCCGCACACCAGATGATAATGATGGTCTTTGGAGGGCTTGACATCATCCTAGGGCTAGGGTTTTGGTGGTGGTGGTGTTGACTTGATTGACACTTGGAATTTGGATGGAGAGAAGCCTTTGCTTGATGGAGGAGACCCTAGTACATGAGAGGGAGGCCTTTGGAGGCCCAACATTTCACCTCCAAGCTCAAACAACTTGCTAGAAGTGCCAAAATGTCACCCTAGAGAGGGTTGACGTCATTTTTAGGGTTTCTTAAATGCAATTTTTATGTTAAATTTAAATTTAATATTGTAAAGGGGAAAAACAAAGGGAAATGTATCCCTTATTTTGTGGTTTACCCTAACTTAAGTGGACAAATACTTTTTAGGAGTTTTGTATAAATAAGAATCATTTCATTTCATTTTATATCATACCTCTCCCATTGTGAGAAGACTACTTAGTTGAAATTTACGCCCTTCTTGGGAAAATTTATTCTCTCTCTCTCTTGTGATATGGTTTATCTCTTGTCTTATGGAATGAAGTGGTGCACTATCTCTTGGAGGTTCTTTCTCTTTCTTTGTTGATGAAGAATGCTTGGTGACTAGGGTTTGTCTTGGAATTTTTTGGAATTGGTAAGGAAAATTTGCACTTTGTTAGGTTTATTTCTTGTTCCATGGTTGTTTTTGGCTAAATCCTTGGAGGAGTATAAGGGCATACACCCTCCACCAAGTTTTATCATTATTGTTTGATGAAAAGGGGTATTGCAAAGGTTGCTAGGAGGAGTAAAAGGGTTCACACCCTCCTAGACTTTACCTTGTCAGGGTTACTATCTCAAGGGAGTACAAGGGATTAAACCCCTTGAGATTTAGTAGTCCTAACTTAATACAAGAAGACTACATAACCCATTTTGCAAGGCACTAATCATTTATTGCATTGGAGAAATAAATTACTTGCATTGGTAAATATAATTTAGAGAGATATTGATCTTATTCAAGTTGGAATCTTTTCTTGATGCTTTAAACTTGTTAAAGCCTCTAGGGCGTCTTTATTGGCCTAGTATACTTTGAGCTATAACTAAACAAAAGCTACAGCCATTAGGGCTGCAACAAATCACTCTATATCTTTAAATTTAACTTGCATTTCAACAATGGAAATTTACTAGTAAGGCATTACTATCATTCTATTGCTAATTGGTGAACTTTTTGTTGGATCACTTGCTTGCTTTAGTGGTTGAAAATTGTTGCTATAGAAAATATTTGCTACAACCATTTGGTTGTTACAAACATACTCTAAAAACATCATACAACAACCGTCTAATACCACTAAAGTTTGTGCTAAAGTAGTGGGAATTAATCTACATGTTTTGTGCATCATCTCTGAATAAATCTTTGATGCTTTGAGTGGTTAAATATGCAATAATTAGTTTTATTCCTTGCTGATATATACTTGTGTTTTCTGTTGTAGTTTGGGACAACAAACTTAACTTTCTTTTCCACTTAACCTTGAGCTCGTATACTTGTCTCTTCTTGTGTCTCGGGTAGGTACAACTATGTTCCACAAGCACTCGAGCACTTGGAAATCATTAACCATCTCTAAGACTTGTTTTCAAGCCATTATCCACTAAGTAGTTTGACCTATAGGGGTATCACTTCCATTTCATTTCCCCATAGGGTCACACGGGATTCCCCCCTTGTGTTGGATTTATCCTTCACTAAAGCGAGGGGAGGGTTTATCTAAGGTGATAGTGGGTAGATTCTCCCACATTTATCACCATCTCGTGGATTGGATCGGGCTTTTCCCAACCTATAGTTTGAGTGATAATAGGGTCAAGCTTTTTCAAACCTACAATTTGTGCGATAACAATCAAAAACTAAGAGAACATAAAAATCTATTGCAATGTATGACATGTTAACTATGGACATGTACTTGTTCAAGAGACAACAACAAAGGAAGGTGGATATAATTATATGCACATCCCAACACACATATGAGTGAACAATAGTTGTTATCTAGATTGGTCCAAATACACACTTTAGTGACCTTGACATGCATGGTCTTCATGACTTTGACATTTGACCATATTTAGGACCAACCCGAAGTGAGAGATAGAACCTTGGCTACAACACCACAATTAATCAAAATCAATTGAACAAGTGGGGAAGCCCCACGTAACAACCAAGATATGTTTTTGTCTCTTAATACATCAAAACAAGCAATGCATGACATTCAACATATTGCTACTACATTTCCAATAAGGTGAAAACATAGAACCCTTAAAGATGATCATCCAAGGAACATTTGGCACTAAGAAATTCTTCGTTATCAATTGCATTAACGATGTAATACTTGCTCAAGCATCCTATGGATATAGTCTAATACTTCTTGCCCCAACCGACATTGCAGATTTCAACATACACATGTGACACAACCACTATACACACAACCCTTCATATATATATAAAAGGCATTCACTCTTTACAGGGAAACAATAAGTGTTCCAAGAAGAAATGAAACATGTTTATTATATTTTTCAATAATGATATGATATTTGTGGGATTGATTTGTTTGTGCAGATTGAGAGTTGCACATTATGATATGAGAATTATAACACCTAAATTATTTATGCAAATTGAGAATCGCTTACATGAGGCATTCCAAAAAATAACAATTGCATGTTTGGTCATCAATCTATAATTATTTTTGGAGACCTAGGTAAACTACCACTAATTATGGACCCACGGTTGTATAAAGGAGCAACACTTGGTAGCTCTTTGTGGACATCCTTCACCATTTTTGCAAACTTGCAAAAGGTCTTCCACCAACATGGCAAAAAAACACCCCAACTTTTCCTCACCCATGTGTTGACAAACATTAGGAATGTAACTCAAATATTGCAAGGTTTTGAGATCCATTAATCTGAAACAAATACTGTATTTCCCTCAACAAAATATAAACCCTTTGATGCATCCATACACCTATCCACAACAAATATTTGGTATGCCAACATAATAAGTAAATGCTTCAAGCATTGAACATGTTAGTGGCATACGATATGAATAGGTTCCTTGGACATGGGGAACTTAACTATAAAGATAACCACCAACTCATGGAACATAAATATTAATATGTATCAATGAACAAGTCATTACAACATGCAATTTGTTGGTCCACACAAGCTTAGTAGACAAATCTCTAGGAAGGGTCACAATTCTAGACCTATTACTTTTATAGGAATCATCAAAATCAACAAAGGTCCCCATCCAATTTCCTATTGACATTATCACTCTGTCGAACCATAATTCTAGAGGGAGACCCAAGATTTTGACCCATATAAGTTCTTTTGAGTTTGATTCTCTATGGGGATTAGAACATGGTGCCCATTTTTTAAGAGATAACATTATCAAACCCTGATACCATATATTTTTGGCTATCATGTTTGAATCCTCCAATGATATAAAATAAAAGGATAGCCATCCACTTACCAAATAGTGATGTAAAAGAGTATATCCTGACACCAATGTCTAAACCTCCTTAAAAGAGTATATCCTGACACCGATGTCTAAACCTCCTTAACCCATTTACCATCCATATAATTTTATAATCTTAGATTGCAAAGAAGTTCCCTATAAGTGTTTTGCCATCTTTGTCACTTGATCCATAACTATGTCCTCTCCCAAGAACAAATTGGGTCCTTCCACTTTGATACTAACAATTGTTTTTAAAGTATGGAATTCTTATTAGGGTTTTCTCTCGCTACTTTCACTTCACCACTTAACCCTAATTGTTCCCCAAATCAATACTACTACCCACTTAACCACTTCCTTTTCCCAATCTAGTCTCCTTGTGAATAGACTAAGGTTTTTATGTGAGGAAAATTCTTTTTCCCTAGTTTCCAGAAAATCTAGGTCACCAATATTTGAATATTTTTAGTTTGGTCTGCAATGTTTTCCTTCACACAATGATGAAAACACTCTGCCCAGGATATATCCTTGCATTCCTTAATTATTCCCTCTAGTACCTCCAACATGTCATCATCGTAGTTATTAATTGTTATAGCCAAAAAGTTATGGTTGAGAATTCTTCTATCCTTGATTGAAGCACAATTTAGCACTTGATAATATTCGCCTTCTTCCATTTTGATGTGATGTGCCCTATGTAACACACCTGACTCCTTAAACATACTTATGTTGGTGGGATTCTACGTTACTCTTTGCTCGATTCTTTACCCCAAGGAAGGAAAGTTTCTCACCTTGAATCCTTCCATCGGTTATCCTCAACGTTGAAAATTATGTTCCAGGTCGATATAGATGGCCCTCCAAACCCCGTGGGATTTTCCTTCTACCACACCATTGGTTCAATGTGGCTACCACATGGACTTCTCCTCGTTACCTATGCAAATGGACAAGGTAGGTGTATGTGCTAGTGTGTCAGTGACATGTCGTCGGGCACAACATAATCCATGTTACAAGATTGGACAAAC
This sequence comes from Picea sitchensis, assembly GCA_010110895.2. Taxonomy (NCBI): domain Eukaryota; kingdom Viridiplantae; phylum Streptophyta; class Pinopsida; order Pinales; family Pinaceae; genus Picea; species Picea sitchensis. Next base: position 15,571 of record SNQJ01S0057552.1, on the reverse strand, counting down.
CCTCGGTGGGGAAACTTCTACGCGATCCATATTTGAACTTATCTAGATCGAGGGTTCTAGTTTAATAGAACGTAATTAATCAATGGTTTCCAACTAGTTTGACTCTCCCTACTATGAATATAATTCATGCATCTCCCCAAACCTTCCTTTTGAATGTTTCTTTCTGACCGCCTCGGTTCTGAAGGGTCAAATGGATGTGGTGGAGCTCAACTGACAAATGGGATCTCTGTGGGTTCACTAGTTGGCAAGGTAAATATAAGGGGATTACCCATGATTTGATATATCCAACAGATACAAATTAGGAGGGTCAACAGTCTGGATTCACTCAGGATCCCCTAACACGCACAAGGGCTAATAGCTCGTCCAACCCCATCCAATCACTCAACATGTGGGGTCCATCGTAGGATCTATGGCTCATATCTTTTCAGTTGGACTCCATAGCAGATCAACGACCCACAATCACTTGGGCTCTCACTATCGAAAGATATCACCTCCCACAACCTTAAGGTTTTTCCCGAACAATTCCTTTCAAAATTGGGTCTCTCGCAATTTTGATGGTCATCGAACTCTCAGATCCAACGATTAAGATTTCCTTGGGATCCTACTCAACTCCGACAAGGTTTATCTTAGGCTGGAACCACAACAAGATCGATGGATCAGATATCATTGAATGTGACTCATTGCAGATCCACGACTCTAGTCCATTCAAACTTTCACTTTCATAATTTTATCCATCGGAAACACCCACCACGTGATTTCTTAGGGGCTTTTCCGAACGTCGCATCTTGACAAGCCTAGCGGGATGGTCCAGAAATGGATTTATGGTCCAGATCTATTCGGTCTGACCTCTAGGTAAATCGATGACTCTTGTTGACTCTAGATACTTTTGTAAGAAGGTTTACCTTGGAAGTGCTTTCAAGTTCTCCTGAACGACCCTCTTTCTGAAGGGAATTCTCTGACACTATGTTCTCCGATGAATTCTCAAGATCAACCCTCCACATCAAATCTACGACTAAGACTCCTTTGGGATTTTTAAGCGGGGACTCAAATAACGGTACAAGGAACTCCCAAGAACATAAACTATTCGCCTACCTTGCATTGTCTACAAGGATTTATCCTTGGGCTCCTCAAACCTTTGGTTGGCATCCTTAGTACTCAGGTTCCACCTCCCAGCAACTCGAAGTGAAGATTTTCACATCTTGCAAACTTTCCATTCAAGGAATTGGTAAAAACACACGGTTACAAACTCCATTAACCAGGCATCCCATACATGTTCTCCCTAGGTGGTCATACAGTGTGGAAAGGGTCTCAACAATGAGAAAATTTAGATTTAATTTTCATTTAGCATACTAGAAATTCATTCAAGAACAAAATGCAAGGACTAATATTCACTAACAAATAGTTACCAATTACATTTAGAAACACTTATTTGTTTCAAATCAAACTCCAACTTGCCAACTAACTGAGGGTGAATGCCTTTCCACCCAATCGTAGGCTCTGTTGCACTATTGATTTCTACAACAAGCCACCCTTGTGCCAGGAAATGATACCACCAAGGGACTCTCACAGGTTGGCCTTGAGGTTAAGGATCTAAAGTGAAGGTTACTCTCCTTCACCCATTGGAAACAATAGAATTTCCTCTTCCCATTAAGTCTAGGGCCACCAGAAGCTTACAAGGTGCCTTCCCAACTATATTTCCTCTGCACAAGGGAATCCCTTCACTACTTCACAATCCCTCGATGCCCTCCCCTTACAAGTGTTGGTTTCTTTCTAGCAAGTGCACTCTCACGACCCTCTTTGCTCATGTCTAGATTCAGGTGTTTTCTATTCCTAATCGACCACACGTTCCTTGGGTAAGATTCCTATTTTCCTCAAAAGAACTTCCCATTTTTTCTCTGCTCATCTCACGTGTGTGACCTATTGTTGATTAAGGTTGGTTGTCATTGATGTCAACCCTTAAAGAAAGCCCCGTAGCACAAAGGTTTGGGTAATGGACCCAATATTTTTTTATGTAAATATGACTCATTATTGTTTTGTCATGGTTGATAAGAAGTAAATATGGATGAACTCCAAAGTGGTCCCCTTATGGTGAAAGCCCTCAC
>SNQJ01S0057552.1:0-13459 GCA_010110895.2 Picea sitchensis | reverse complement strand
AAAGAAAAGTTTGATGAAAATGCTAGTCTCTTGTTTTTAAAGTTAAGGAAGGTTTGCAGAAATGTGATCATATACACCAGGTCTATTATAGAGCTACAAATCATATTTGGATGATGAAATTGATGAGGGCTTTTGGTTGTGGTACATGTTGAGTACATGGTTGAGACAAGTAGTTGATGAGTCGGCACACATACATGAGGTGTATAGTTGATTATGTTGGTACATATTGATGAGTCATAGTTGACAAGTAGTTGACACATTATTGGTACATACTTGGTACATGGTTGGATGCACTTGTTTATGGTACAGGTTGATTACAGGTTAGTGCATGGTTGATGCACTTGTTTATGGTACAGGTTGATTACAGGTTGAGGTACAGGTTGACTCTACCACTGTTGTTGAGCTCCTCCCATTTTCAAATCCATACCCCCTACTTTTCTTCCCTCACCAATCTCGAGTATTCCCCTACCTCGGGTTCCTCAGCTTGATTATGTCAGAAGCAGTGACTGAGATCAAGCTCCCAAATCGAAGGGGCACCATAGTACTCCTGGTTAAGAGCTTCATCTAACCCAATCCTCTTCTGTATGCGCTTATGAAGGCAGTCATAACTGCCCCAACTATCGGGTGTCATCTCCAATAACTGGCTTTCTTATGATCTAGGATAAGCAAGGTACTTATTGCAGGTTTTGTCATTCGAGGTTAATTAGGTGGAGGTTAGAAGACAAGTCTCATTTCCCCCTCACCAATTCCCACTTGTGGTATCACAGAGAGTATTGCAAGGCTTCCTCTTCAGTCAACTGGTTGGCAATTTTCGTTAAACATAAAACACAATTACAATGCTCATCAATTGCAATCACAAAATCTTAATTATAATTACAGTCTTGGGGGGAAACGAGGTGTTACATTCCCCTCCCCGTTAAAAGGGAACATTGTCCTCAGTGTTTTACCATCATATATATAACTTTGTACAAAGAGCAAAAATGGGTATGCCATCCTCATGGCATCCACTAGTTCCCATTTGGCCTCATCTGCTCCAAAGTGCTTCCAATGCACCTTGACCTGCATGACAGCTCATTTTCGGATAATTGTCTCTCTCCTATCCAAGATGCATTGAGGCTCTAGCTGAAATTATCCCTCTAGCTCCACCTATATCACAGTCCAATAAATGACATGATTATAATCATGGATATATTTCTTAAGTAAAGATACATGAAACACATTGTGAGCTTTGACAGTAGGAGGTAGAGCAAGTCGATATGCCACTAGTCCCACTCTTTCCAGGACTTCAAACAGTCCACAATAGCAAGGAGCTAGCTTGTCACAAGTTCCCATTCTTAGGGAGCTCCACTTGGATTTCACCCTGATATACACATGATCTCCCACCTTGAACTCCTTATGAGTTTTTTTGCTATCAACATAGATTTTCTATCTGTCTTGGGCCACTTTGAAATTTTGTTTAATTATGATTACTTCCTGCTCCATCTCCTTCAATAATTCCGATCCAAGGATGATCTTGTCCATCGAATTATCCCAACTAATTGTAATTCTACACTTTCTGCCATATAGGGCCTCAAAAGGGCTCATCTTTAGTGACTCTTGGTAGCCATTGTTGTAGGCAAATTCTACCAAGGGTAGATATTCTTCCCACTACCTAGGATGATGCATAACATGCATCCTCGACATATCTTCTAGCACCCTATTTACCCTCTCTGTCTGTCCATTTGTCTAGGGATGGTAAGCAGTGATGGATGATAATTGAATTCCAAAGCCCACAAATAGGCTTTTCCATAAATTTGACATGAATTTCACATCCCGATCTAAGATAATGGTCTTGGGAATATTGTGCAATCTAAAAATTTCATTTATAAAAACATCAACGACATCTATAGCTTTATAAGTGGACTTTATTGGGATAAGATGAGTTGTCTTGCTCAGTTTGTCCACCACAACCATGATTGCAACATGTTATTTGGGCATTCTTGAAAACCATGTAAGGAAGTCCATGGAGATAATATCCCACTTGTATTCTGGAATTTGCATTGGTTACAACAATCTTGGAGGGTGTTTTTGTTCAACCTTAACTTGTTGGCACTCTATGCATCTAGCAACATTATGCAACGTCTTTTTTCATTCCTGACCACTAATACAATTGTCTTGCCACCGTTATCATCTTTGATAATGAGGATGACCCATATAAGGTATCCTATGAAATTCACTCATCATGAGGTTTTTCAGCTCTGCTAAAGTAGAGATGTACATCATGTTATTGTACATCAACAACCCATCTGCTGTGAGCTAGTATCCCTCGCATTTCTTCCCCTTGGGTTCCTTTTGCAAGATTTCTTTCACTATATTAAAACATTCGTCACTTTGTAAAAGAAATATAATTCTTTACTTGATATCATATTCACACATTCTTCTTGTTGCTAAGTGTACCGTCTGCACACTTCAACTGAGTGCATTAATTTTGAAATTGAACTCACTGATTAGTGCCATCCACCTAGCCTACCTGGAATTTAACCAAGGCTATTCAAATAGGTATTTCAGTCCACAACGATCTTCCATAAAGATAAATCTCCTTCCAATTAGGTAATACCTCCACATTTTTCAAGTGTGCACAATGGTTGCAAGCTCCAAGTCATGAGTAACATAGCACTGCTCATGCTCATTTAATTTCCTTGATTCATAGAAAATCACATGTCCTTCTTGCATGGGGACCCCACCAAGTCCTTCCTTGCAAGCATCAATACAGACTAGGAAATATTTTCTAGGGTTTGCAATCTTCAAGACAGGGGCGTTAGTAAAGAGGTCTTTCAGTTGCTGGAAGCTGGTCTCACATTTTATTGACAATACAAACTTTACACATTTTTTCTGGAATGAGGTGATCGGATGACTAATCTTGGAAAATCTTGTAATGAACCTCCTATAATATTACACTGATCTCATAAATGATCTTACCTAAAATACATTTCTAGGAGTTGGACAATCCATTATTTCCTTAATCTTTTATGGATCAACAACCAGTTCAGCTTATGAAATTATGTCACTGTCGATAAAAAAAAATTGATCACTTTGATTTTTCTCTCTTTGGAATAATAATAAAAAATTATCAGAATGAGGAATTTGTTTATGCTCATCCATCCATGGCATGGTCCTTATTCTCATCTTCATCATGCATTTTATATAATCAAAATATGAGTTTGTATGCCCAAGATACTCATGGTTTTGTCCAACCCCTTGACAAACAAATTACAAGAAGAGCTTTGAAGAATTCATGAGGAATTTCTTCTAAGTGTTGTGCCCATCTTCCCCTCATCTCCACATGAACGCTTCAACACTTAGTCTATTCTCCTCTTCGTGGATGACAAGACTCCATTCCCATCTTACTCCATATCTCCTTCCTTGCAAGTCCCTTTTCTCCCTTGTCCTACTCTCCCTCGGTTAGTTTATTTTCTAGTTTATTTCCTAAGTTTTGTTCCCTCACTTAGTTTATTTCTTAAGTTTTATTCCATCTTCTCCCTCGTTTTACCCTCTTCCATACCTCTCATCGTTTTCTCCCATACTCTCCTTACTTAGTATATTTTCCTAAGTCTCCTCCCATATCCCCTTTCCACTCTCTATTCCTTTCCCATACTCGCGGACCTGACATGCCTCAACTCTCCTACCCCGCCATACCACTTACCCTGCAACCCACCACAACTCATCTCTCCTACCCCGCCACACCTCTTACCCTACAACCTGCCACACCGCATCTCTCCTACCCTGCCATACCTCTTACCCTATGACCCACTACACCTCATCTCTCCTACCCTGCATCCCACCACACCTCATCTCTCCTACCCCGCGACCTGCCACACCTCATCTCTCTTACCCTATCATACCTCTAACCACGTGGCCCCGCCATACTCCACTCCCCCTTCCTCACTCCACTCCTACTCCCTCCTACTCTACGACCTTGCCACACCTCCACTCTTTTTGTATTCTCCATACTCTCCCTTAGTTTATTTCTCAAATTTTATCCCTCTACACATGGCGACCAATCACATCAAGACACATGGAAACCAATTACATTGAGAAATGTGGCAACCAATTACACCGAGACACGTTGAAACCTATTACAATGAGATGTGTGGAAACCTATCATACTACGACACATGGCGATGAATGGGCAGTGACTGGGCAACCAAACTTTTACTAAGTCATATTTTTCTAAGGAAAGAGAGCTACACTAAGACCTCCATGAGCTCCTTTACTTCACATGAATGATATGGAAATATTTTTCATTATAAACACTATACATATCACCCCCCACGATACATGTGGGACTTAAAAGGTAGAATCAAATCAAGGGATAAGATTGATCCACAAACTAGATCGACGATTGTTGAACAACAATCTTCTAAAGCTCATAACTCATTTTTATTGCACAAATTGTAGGTTGGTAAAAGCTCAACCCAATCCACAAGATGGCGAAAACTACGGGAGAGTCTAACCACTGTCACCTTAGATAAACCCTCCCCTCACTTTAGTGAAGGAGAAATCCTACACAAGGGGTGAATCTCGGTTGACCCTGGGGGAAATGAGATGGAAATTGGAGTAATGGAATAATATGCCCCTTTAGGTCAATATATGAGATGGAATATGACTTGGAAACAAGTCTTGGTGATGGTTAATGGTTTCCAAGTGCTCGAGTACTTGCATAAGAGAAATGTACTTGCCTGAGACAAGATAAAGGCAAGTATACAAGCCCAATATTCCAATGGACAAGAAAGTGAAGCTTGATGTCATGTATAGTAGAAACAAACAATGATATAAATCAACAAGTAAATGATAATAGAAGCTACTAGATACGTCACTGAAAGTCAAGTAAAAATGCAAGAGATTAAGCTAGCAATGACTAGTATAACTCAAGTAATATAAAGTTAGACTTAGTGACAAAGTAAGGTTGTTTAAAAAACGTTATTGAAGAGATATTATGACAGACCTATGGCTTTAGCAAAAGGTTTCCATAGTATAAGAGTTCAACCACCTAAAATCACTAACAAACCACCCAAAGGATGCACTACGCTTAGTAGGTTATTATGGCACCTTTTTAGCAATTTTTTACGGTTGAAAAGTGAGTAAGACAAAGAAGTTTAGATGAGTTTGTTGCAGCCCTAATGGCTGTAGCATAAAGTTTGTAACAACAATAATACCTTCTTGACCAATTAAATGCCCTAGTGGCTCAAGCAAGCTATTAAGGCAAAGAATCGATTCCACTTTAAACAATTTGAATATCTAGTAAAATCACGTATTTCAATGTATTAATTTATTTCTCCAATGCAAATTTTCAGATTAGTGTGTTACATCTATTGGTAAAATGAAGTCTTGGATGAAAGATTTAGATCCACAATATCACTAGGGGTGTAGGCTCTTCTACTCCCTAGAGAATGCAAAACTAACCAAGGTAAAGCTAGGAGGGTGTAAGCCCTTTTGCTCCTCCTAGTAACCTAGTAAAAAATGGCTTATCAACTAGCAAATAACATGAACCTTGGTGGAGGGTGTATGCTATTATACTCCTCCAAGGGTTTGAGACAATATTAACAATGAAACTTGAATAAAACACCAACAAAATGCACGAATTTTCTTACCAATTCCAAAATAGCAATATCGAACCCTAGTTACCACACAATATCCAACCATAAGCAAGAGAACAAGCCTTCAAGAGGTGTGCACCACCTTAGCTCCACAATATTCAAAGAGAAAACACCATAATATTGTTGCACAAGAGAGAGATGATCCAAATTGCCCAAATAGGGAGAAAATTTCAGCCAAGTAGTCTTTCTCACATGAGAGAGTTATGTTCAAATGAAACGAAAGTGATCCTTATTTATACAAAACTTCTAAAAAGTGTTTGTCCACATAAATTAGGGTAAACCGCAAAATAAGGGAGCCATTCTCCCTTTATTTTTCCCCTTTACATAACATATTTAAATTTAACTTTAAAATATGCACACAAGAAACCCTAAAAGGTGACGTCAACCCTCTCTTGGGTGATGTTTCGACACTTTAGCAAGTCGTTAAGCAAAGGGATGAGGTCATTGGGCCTCCTAAGGCTCCTTCTTCATGCGCTAGTCTCATCTCTGTGATGCAAAAGATATTCCTCCCCAAAAAATTCCAAGTGTCCATCAAATCAAACATCATCACCACCCAAACCCTAGCCCTTAGGTGACATTAAGCCCTCAAAAGTGACATTTTAGCCTACAAAGGCAAATCGTTGAGCTTGCAAGAGCTAGGTAATATCCTCCAAGGTCTCTTCCTTTTCCACCAAAGGAACGTTCCTATCCTGTACTTCCCCAAGGTTTAGGCTATAACATCCAACCAGTGGGCTTCCTGCCCCAATGAAGTCCCAAGCTAGGCTTGTTCCTCCAAAATGTCCATCAACAAGGTCCTGCAAAGATAGACAAGTAGGCCCTCCAAGGACCTCGAGTCAAAGAATCATGGTAAGTGAAATTACATTTAATATATGAGCGTTCAAGCATGTACATCAAAAACTACCTAATCAAATTAAATAGGTGCTCAAAGACTCTATGCAAATTGCCAAGTTTAGGTATGGGAGGGCTGACAAGGTGACCTATTGGGTGAATCGGTCCTTAAGTCAAGGAGTGTTTCCTAGGTGGAAACCTCTCTAAGTCATGTGGAGAAGATGAAGTGGATGGGGGGTAAGACTTTTGGGCATGGGGTTCATGACATACAAGGGTTTGTATTGTCTCATTTATGGGTGCCTTTATAGAGGGTGTGTTGTACCTTCATTTTCAATGCATCCTTTTTCCAAACCCATTTATTGCCATTTGTTTTTTAAGATGTTTCCAGGTTGAAACCAAGGTGGGGCTTCTACCTAAGCATGAAAAAAATTTCCCACCTTGACTCTACCCTGGTCACATTATGCTTCTCTGAGTTGAAGACAATATGTGGGACTTCTACCTAAGCATGAAAAACATTGCCCGCACATGCTCTACCATGGTTGACATTTTTATATTGTTATTTTTCATGGGTCCCATCAATTTCTTATGAGAGACATTTCATTGTCCTCGGGATCCCTAGGCAAGCATCTAGAAGGTTTATGATTGGATTTTATCTTTTGTTAGCTACAAACCTCTAGGCCTTCATCCCCTTCTTCCCATGAAATGAGGTACAATCCCTTCTTGGGTCAATACACTCGAAAATCCCAAAAGATAAGGAGACGAATAAGGGGTGAAGTGATGAAAAATGATAAGTATGATAGAGAATGACACGATGATTTGTCAAGGAGACCTCCCAGTAGCAAACCCATCCCTAAGGGTAACCACTTACTAGGGAACAATGTCGACCACCAAGGTGAAATAGGGAAAAGAGCATAACTTCCAAGCAAACGTTCTATAACCAAAAGTAGCTTTAAATGCAACATACTCAAATGCCTGAAATATTAAAGTGACACTTACCACAATACCTTACTTATACCTCATTGAGCAAGACCCATCATCTTCCAGAAGCAAGATGATATGGGGGATGCCATCATCACGAATATAGGAAATGTGATGGTGAAGCGGGTCTTTGTATGTGCATGTGGATGTTGTCAGTCATTTGTCACTCGGTACTCCATGTCTGCAACTTGAGGGCCTTGAGACATCATCTCCTTAGTTATCCCTAGAAATTAGGGATAACACTCATGATCAAGACGTCTATTTTGGGAAAATGATACCTCGTTGAAAAGGTAATTGGACAAGGAAGACAATGGGAGAGGTTTCAATGCCTAAATTCGGCTATATTTTTTTCCAAAACTTAAAATAATGGTCAACTTTGTTTTTATGACTTGCTGGGAAATCTATTTGGAACCTTGACTTCCCGAGGCTATAAGTTGAGATCTAGACCTCCAAATTTCACTCAAGAGGACTCATTGGAAAGCTAGAATGATGAATATTGTTTCTAGAATGGTTTCCATGGCTGAGAAGTCACTAATCATGCTCAAAAAATTAAAAGACAATCCACTTTTTTTCAGAAAGTCAATTTTAAATTTTGAAAATAAAAGTTTATTAAATAACTTTTATAAAAGGCTAAAGTGGGTCCCATTTGGAGCCATAAATTTCAATGACCTAAATTCATTAATAATCATTCAATAAATCATTTATTAAATGATTTGATCTTTATTCTAAAAGGAGGAAGCACATGGGAACTTCTAGAAGACTAGAAATCCTAACTACTAGGGCAAAGCTTTTCAAAGAAGCATTGGGGGAGGATTTAAAAGATAGAGAGAGAACCACCAAAGAAAGTGTTCAAATCATCAAGATAACATTGGTTCAGCCTTCAATACGCAACCAACTCTCTCATCAACAAATACATATCTCCATTTTCCTTGCTTCTTCTTCTCCTACACAATTTCTCTCAAAGCTTTTTGTTTGTATATCTGAGATTGAGCATAAGGCTAAGCTTTTCGACTGTTTTTCCTTTTATTCTTCCAGGTCTCTTCCTAAAAAGATCAATAGGAGTATTTTATAGCCATGCATATGACTCGTAATATAAACCAAGGTTGTTTCATTGATTAATGGAGGTCTAGTCCTTGCATTTGGCAGACTATTTTTCTAAGCATTGGTCAATTAGTTTACTGAAATTATTTGTAATGTGAAATATACGTTATGTATTAAACTCCACAAAGAAATATTTTAGGGTATAAGTGTAATGATTTCTCATACTTTGGGATTTCTGAATATGAGATTTTTGGAGTATGCCCATCAAATCCTTTTTAGTTTCAAAAGAAATAGTCATTTAAAGTTCTTTGAAGTGATCAACACCATTTCATATTTTTTCTTGTGAGAAGATATGGTTGCATCTTCTGCTTGCATGTGTTTTAGAGGGATGTTATAATGAAGCTAAACATATATATTATTTTTATATTGAAGCCTTTCTTTATCTTTTTACTGTAAAGAAGTTGCTTGGTCCATTTCAAGGAAAATGTAGCACATAAAGAGCAATCTCGTTATCAAGAACAATTTCATATACAAATTAAAGCAATAAATATTTGGGGTTTGTTGTTTAGCATTCTCCCATTTGGCAGTCCAGTCCAAGAAAATCAGATATATCTTTCAGACAAACATAAAGGAGTACCACCTCTTTGAAAACACAAAGTGATTTTATCCTCACAAGGTTGTTGTTGAGATTTTGACCAATATGAACATCAATATTTTTGGTGAACATACTAGGGAATGGTTTATTTTTAAGGTATCTGAGGCTTTGTTTCAGATCTGATTGAGGAACCAGAGTCTCCATGGTTCAAAGTTTTGAAAAGGAAATTCAAGAAGACTGCTACTTATTCTAGATGTACATGTGTTACAAAAATACTATTCAAATAAATTTGAATGACCTCAAAGATAATGTTCCTCAATATTTGGGAACAAGTCAATAATCATAACCTTTGAAGAGCCATGAACCATCAAAGACTCAGGAGGATCAACTCCCTGGCAATTCCGTTGAATTAATTTTCAGATGCCTTGGCAACTCCATTGGAAAGATTGAAAAATTTCAAGAAAATCCTCATGGCGACTCCACCAAAGAATTGTGTTTATGTCATGATGCTCCTTTTCCTTCCCCACCAAGCCCATGAATGGATTTTCAAAATGAAGCAAAGAGAGGTACCCAAAGAAGGAAGCAATTACATAGAAGCCATTTAAATATGCCATAAGTAGATTACCAAATGTCAGACATTTCTACTGAGAAATTTCCCACATTCTTTCAGAATACTTCAGAGGATGCAGAGCAACATTTGTTTAAATTCAAAAGCACATGTGATGTTTTCAATATCTCTGAAGATAATGCTACTTGTCAATTATTTGCACAAACTTTGCATGGGAATGCTTGTGAATGGTTCTTTTCATTGCTTCTTGGGACCTTTACCAGTTGGGATGTGTTGGAAACTTGTTTTGCTGAAAAATGCTTCCCAAGAGTGCACCCATATGCCCTTTCTGGTGTTTTCAATGTTGTTTCCCACTCACCCTCTCCAATATGGATGCAAGATAATGAAGCAAGTGATTTGGAAGAAAATCTAATCAAAGATTGGAAAATGTTTTTGAATCAAGTCATATTTATAAAACATAAAATGAGAATTCCAATCTTCAAGCATAAGATTTAAGCTTCTCATATACTCCACATGAAGATATTTCAGGCAACAAATTTGAGAATGAAATTGAGGAGTCTCCACCAAATGCACAACAAGATTTCAACCAACATATTCATATGGAAAATGTTGCAACAAGTTTTCAATGGCCACATCTTGATAATGAAAAGTCACAAGAATATTGGCAACAAGAAGAATTGGTGGAAGAAATTTATCTTGAGAACAATGATGGGAAAGATTGCCATTACATGAAGGAAGAATGCTTTGGAGACATTCCCAATAAATCAAGAATCTTCGATGTGGTTGGTGATAGGGAGAAATATGAAAACATTTTTAAATGGGAAACTTCTCATCCAACCAAACATTGCAGCACTCATGAGCAACCAAGATTTGATTTTATTGAATCTTGGTTCCAAAGCATTGTTGGTCAAGCAATGCAATCATATTTTTAGCACATACAACTCAATTTTACTTCAGTACACTTTGGACATGCTCTTGACTCCCTAATAGCAACCCCGATATGTTCCCCAATTCTGGATTTCATTCTACAGATCAGTTGGATGCTTGAATCGATCCATTCAAAATCTACGCCCTTTCCTCCAAATATGTTATGGTAGGTAGATCTTGTTTGTACACATTTTGTTTCTCCAGTCAAAGTTTTGCATAATAAAGTAGTTGCTAGATGGAGATAATGTTTGAAGATGACTCCATGACTAATGGATGAGGAATTACAAGAATTTATTATGAATATGACTCCATATCCCAATGGAGAAGGCAATTGGTCTAATTTTGGTGTTCTCATCAACCCACAGGGGGTCACGGTCCCGCAGTTGGAGCTAGTTGTTGAAAAAATAAAACGATTACTTTGTTTTTTCTCTCTTTGGAATAATAATAAAAAAAATATAAGGAAGAATTTGTTTATGCTCATCATTTCATGGGATAGCCCTCAGTCTCATCTTCGTCATGCATTTTACAAAATCGAAATCTGAGTTCGTATGCCCAAGATACTCATGGTTTTTTCCAACTCCTTGACAAAGATATTACAAGAAGAGCTTTGAAAAATTGACGAGGAATTTCTTCTAAGTGTTGTGCCCATCTTCTCCTCCTCTCCACATGAATGCTTCGACACTTAGTTTATTCTCCTCTTCGTAGATGGAGGAACTCCATTCCCATATTACTCCATCTCTCCTTCCTCACAAGTCTATTTTCTCCCTTGTCCTACTCTTCCCCACTTAGTTTATTTCCTAAGTTTTATTCCCTCACTTTGTTTATTTTTTAAGTTTTATTCCCACTTCTCCCTTATCACCCTCTCCCATACATCTCTTCTTATTCTCCCATACTCTCCTTACTTATTATATTTTCCTAAGTCTCCTCCCATATCCCCTTCTCCACTCCCTATCCCTTTCTCGTACCTGCGGACCTGCCACACATCATCTCTCCTACCCCGCCACACCTCATATCTCCTACCCCACCATACCTCTTACCTTGTGGCCCACCACACCTCATATCTCCTACCCCGCGGCCTCGCCATACTCCACTCCCCATTCTTCACTCCACTACCACTCCCTCCTACCCCGCGGCCCTAGCATACTCTACTACCCTACCACACCTCCCCTCTCGTCCTATTCTCCATATTCTCTCTTAGTTTATTTCTCAAATGTTATTCATGTACACGTGGAAACCAATCAAATCAAGACACGTGGTAACCAATTATATTGAGACACATGGCAACCAATTATATTGAGACATGTGACAACTTATTACACTAAGACATGTGGCATCCTATGGCAACCTATCATACTGAGACACATGGAGATGAATGGATAGTGACTAAGCAACCGAAATTTTACTAAGTCATGCATTTTTCTAAGGCACGAAAGATACATTAAGACCTCCATGAGCTCCTTTACTTCACATGAATGATATGGAAGGTATTTTAATTAGTAACGGTATATGTTTCACTCTCCACGATAAATGTGGGACTAAAAAGGTGGAATTAAATCAAGGGATAAGATTGATCCACGAACTAGATCGATGATTGTCGAGCAACGATCTTCCAGAGCTCATAACTCATGATCCATATGTCCGTTTTTGGGCAAATGATACCTCGTTGGAAAGGTGATTTGACAAAGAAGACAATGGCACACGATTCAATGGCTAAATTTGTATATAGGTTTTCTAGAAATTAAAAGAATAGTCAGCTCTGTTTTTATGACTTGCATGGAAATATATTTGGAACCTCGACTTCCTGAGGCTATAAGTTGAGATCCAAACCTACAAAATTCATTCAAGAGGACTCATTGGAAAGTTGGAATGATGACAATTGTTTATAGAATGTTTCAGAGGATGCAAAGCAACATTTGTTTAAATTCAAAAGCACATGTGATGTTTTCAATATCTTTGAAGATGATGTTACTCGTCGGTTTTTTGCACAAACTTTGCATGGGAATGCTCATGAATGATTCTTGTCATTGCTTCCTAGGACCATTACCAATTGGGATGTGTTGGAAACTTCATTTGCTGAAAAGTACATCCCAAGAGTGCACCCATATGTCGTTTCTGGTGTTTTCATTGTTGTTTCCCACCCACCCTCTCCAATATGGATGCAATATAAAGAAGTGACTACTTTGGAAGAAAAACTAATCAGAGATTGGAAAAAATTTCTGAATCAAGTCATATTTCTATTACTAAAAATGAGAATTACAATCTTCAAGTGCAAGATTTAAGCTTCTTATATACCCCACATGAAGATATTTCAAACAAAAAATTTGGGAATGAAATTTATGAGTCTCCACCAAATGTACAACAAGATTTCAACCAACATACTCATGTGGAAAATGTTGCAACATGTTTGCAATGGCGGCATCTTGACAATGAAAAGTCACAAGAACATTGGCAGCAAGAAGATTTGGTGGAAGAAATTAATCTTGAGAACAATGATGAGCAAGATTGCCATTACATGAAGGAAGAATGCTTTCAAAACATTACCAATAAATTGAAAATCTTGGATGTGGTTGATGATAAGGAGAAAGATGAAAACATTTTCAAATGGGAAACTTCTCATCCAACTAAAGATTGCAACACTCATGAGCAACTGAGAGCTGATTTTATTGAATCTTGTTTCCAAAGCGTTGTTGGCCAAGTAATGCAATTGAATTTTGAGCACATCGGGCTCAGTTTAACTTCAATACACTTTGGACATGCTCTTGACTCGATAGCAGCCATGATATGTTCCCTAATTCTGGATTTCAATCTACATATCAGTTGGATGCTTGAATGGCTCCATTGGAAATCCACTCACACTTGAAAAGTCTCCCTTTCCTCCAAATAGGT
>SNQJ01S0057551.1:30031-51947 GCA_010110895.2 Picea sitchensis | reverse complement strand
TGACTGACCCGATCATTGACCATCGACAATTTTCATTGGTGAATGAAAATCCTCACCAATTCAACCAATTCCCAACCGTCGGCCCATCGGTCGTCGGTCATTTTTCTTGGAAACCACTTGCAACACATCGCTAAGTTGTCCTACCCGACTGTCAGCCATCTTCTATCAGTGATCCCCATTAACTTGAAAAACACTTCTCAAGTTCATCCAACCTGATTGTCTACCATCGACCATCCTTGTTGGTTAATGTGTCAACTGCTAACATCACATAACATGTGGATGTTGATGTCACATGACACGTAGACTATAACATAGCATCGGGATAACGTAACATGACACATGGATGTTGGCATGACATGATACATCATCACCCAATTTTCTTCATTGGTCATCAACCATTTTTCTTGGAAAACCTAAGAACCTCACCAATTTGGTTGACACCCGACCATGGTTTTTGGTTTTTGGGCCAGTTTTATAAAGATGTAATTAGCATAAACGATCAAGGAACCAATGTGGAGAGGGCTCCAAAATTTGTTGTCTTAGTTCTAGAATTATGTACAGTCCTTAAGCCTTTTTTGAAGACTATGTATGATCGATGTTTGCTTCAGCACAACTTCTTTTAATATTAATACAGTTCAGTTTCATTTTAAAAAAAAATCTTCAAAAATAAACTTTGTGTGCCCTTCGACATTTGAATGACACAATTTCTATACTAGATAATGATGATATCATAATGAGATGGTGTCTCCTTTCAACCAAGATAATAATATCATCACCATTTTTTTTTTATAATCATTCCAAAAGTGACCTAATTTTACATTATAACTCTCACCCTCAACAAGAAACTAGTTAATCAATTCAAAATCTATAGGATACAATCCTATGTAATTTTGTTTCTAAATAGTAAACTAAGCTATTATTATTTTTTTCATACATGGAAGCATCTCTTAAAACTTGTTATGATATTTTTGAGTTTCTATTATACTTATAGGTTATCTACTACTATCTATCTAATAAGGCCTTTGGATTGTTGACATCAATCTTCCAAAATAACTAACACTTTAGGATTTTGGATGTAATAGTTGACTAATAACCATAAGGTATTTCCCTTAATCACATCAACCATCTTTTGTTTCTATATTTTATAGGTAGAAGCATCCAACTCTAGGATTTTGGATGTAATAGTTGACTAATAACCATAAGGTATTTCCCTTAATCACACAAACCATATTTTGTTTCTATATTTTATAGTTAGAAGCATCCAACTCTAGCACATTTACCAATTTGGAAGTCAATATGAGAAAACAAAAAAAATGATTTAAAAAAAACAAAAATATGTTAAATATGATAATTCTAATGAAAAGTACATAAAAAATAACCAATTTATACGAAAAAAAATTCACCTTAAAGGGATCCCATATGAAAAAGCTACATCCCTTTAAATTTTTCTTGTAAAAAATGATCTTTATAGAAAAATGTTAGAAAATATTTTCTTTTCCAAAAAAACTCAAAACATGAACTAAAAAAACCCAAAAAGAGTAATAATCTCCAAACCAAAATTTGAGGGCTAAAACCTCTAAATATGGAAAATCTCAAAACCAAGATTACATCTATAATTTTTTTTGTGTAGAATCCAAAAATGGCCAAATTGAGATAAATAACTTTTCTCACTTTATGGCCTTAACTACCTTAGAAGTTCAAATAGTGTGAAATTTGAAACATAGTTTCTTCAATTCTTATTGAATCCAATAATACATACATTTTCTAAACCAAATAAACATAGGATGTTGAAGCAACAATGTACCAAAACCCTTGACCTTTTGTAAAATATGGTTTTGAAAAACCCTAAATATTTGTTAAATATTTATGGATCCCTTCAAACCCTTACCAAATTTGGTGCATTATGAAAGAAATATTGCTCCAAAGATCGTGCCTCAATAAATTTGATACTATGTTTAGAATTAATATGAGATAAGACCACCAAGTTCTATAATGGTAAAACCTTTACAATGTGTAGATGAAACATCCATTGTATACCATGCTTAGAATTAAGATGAGATAAGAACACCAAGTTTTATAGTGGTAAAACCTTTACAATGTGTAGATGAAACATCCATGATAAACAATGGATCACTTTATTACTCTAAAAACTCCAATGATAACGATCTTAAAGATTTCACAAGCATTGATCTTTATAAGACATCCACAATGAATTGATAAAGAAATATCTATGAACATTTTGGATATATAGGTCTCAATAAATAAAAACTTGTCTACCAAACTCATATAAAGGAGCACATAGAGAAGATAATTCACTTAATATTTTAATTGACAAGAGTCACATAAGTGGTCCCATAAAGTCTAAGGCACCTTATTGTGTGTAATGCCCCCACGATGATGACTTCAAATGCTACAATTGTCAACATAATAACATTAAACACCTTATTGTATGTAATGCCCCACGATGATGACTTCAAATGCTACCATTGTCAACATAATAACATTAAACACATGAAAAAATGTGACCAGTCAACATAATGACACTAAGCACATGAACAAATTCTCTCACTAGAGAACATCAAAACACATTCAAACAATTAGGACATGTACATCAAAACACATTCAAACAATTAGGACATGTACTTGTTTGTTGGTGTAGATGGAAAAACATTATTGCATAGAGCTACTCTAGCACAAAAGTATTGTTGTCTTTGCTAGTGTAAGCACAAAGATAATCCTATGTGATTTTAGAAAAAACTCTAAAATTACATTGTTGTTTTTAGAAATAATACTTAGATCATAATAAAACTCTATTAATATGAACTATTTTATATGTAAAACTATATTTTTATAATTATGTTTTATTTTTAGATAATTTATAATTATAAATAATCATGATTATATTATAATTATTATTATTTTTTAATTTATTAATACAATCAATAAATTACAAGCATCAGCGTTAAAGACATGACCCATCCACCATCTATAATGCTATTATATTTAAAAAAAAAAAAAAAAAAAATTATAACCCCAACAACTTCCTTTGAATCCTATTATAAATTAAACAAATGGAGCCAAGTGCCCATGGCTCCGTCGCAGAATCTTGGAAGTCTGCTATTAGTCACAATAGCTTTCATGGCATAGACATAATCTCGCCCAAGGAGTAAATCAAAATCCAAGGGGTCTTGGACTACCATGACATCAATAAAGATAGTTTTCCCTTTTAGAGTTACAGGAAACTGAGGAAGGGTCCCTAAAGGTTGACTAGTTCTTCTGTTAAAAGCTAACAAATTTTGCGTAACCGGCGCAAGTGGAGGACAACCCAAAGATTGCCAAGCAAAAGAGGACAAAATACTAACGGATGCACCTTCATCTATCAGTGTCTGAGGAACGTCCCGACCACAAACTTGCACTGTAATCTGGAAAGGAAAGTGAGAGGGAAGACGAGGTCTAGTTAGCACACCCCAATCAAAACGGATGGCCTCATTATTTGGAGGGGGTCCTATGGGAGAAGGAGGAATACCCCCTAACATGACAGAGTCTGTATCAACGAGAAAAATATGGGCAGTATTGGTTTTACTTTCTAGCGGGAGAGTAGGATCGACTGATGGAGAGATCGGATCGACCACTTGGGTTTCATTCTCCAAGGGGAGAATGTGGTCGACAGGTGGAAACGAATCGACCTCTTGGGCTTCACTCTCTAACGGGAGAGTGGGGATGACCGGGGATGAGATCGGATCAACCACTTGGTCTACTGGTTCAACTAAGGACGTGACCATATTGACGACATGATCAACCAGATTGACCGGTGAAGGGACCAAAGTGATCATTCCATCAACTACAGGTGGGTTGAGAGAAAGCTTGTGATAAGCGGCTGGAAGTTGAGGCTGTGAAATAGTCATGTATTCTAGTAATTCCGAGGCTTTGTCCATATGAGGGAAAAGATGAGTTAGATGACTTCCTTTGCATAACATACATGGGAACTTGACTCTACTTTTCTTCTTCTCAACGGTATCTTCACTAGTTGACGAGGGGTCATCAACATGTTGTTCAGAGGCTAACGACATGGGTTGGCGAGGATGTGTAGACCATACTTCTATAACCTTGGGTAGACCAGGGAAATCCTTGAGAATATGGATACCCTTACAAATCCTGCAAGGGTACTTGGGCTTACGGGTTGTTTGGGTGATCTTGACATCATCAACACTCCCAGCATGATTAACAGTAACTAGTTTTTTTCCAACATGTTTGATAGTGGTTGGAAGTTTTGACCCTTGTTTATCTTTCTTCTTCTTAATCTTCCTTTTCTTCTTCCTCTTATTCACCGGGTCACTAGCGTCAGAACTTTCACTCGACGAAGAAGATGAAACGGAAGGCGAAATTGCAAGTGAAGAAGGCGAAGAAGACCTTACTGGTGAAGAAGGTGAAGGATCAACATGAGGTTGATTCTCTTGGGGGGAAGTGCTTGTGACTGAAGCACTAACTACATTCGGGATTACCTGAGTGGAAAACGAAGGTGAAGGATCAACATGAGGTTGATTCTCTTGGGGAAGTGCCAGATCAAGCACCATCCATATCTCTGGATTACCGAGGAAAACAACCATACCGTAATCCAATTGTGAGACCTGGAAGGCTCAAAGTAGCGGCGTGAGGAGGACCAATGTTTCCATAAGAAGGAAAACAAAAGGTTCCCCCGAGCAGGTTCCTTCCATCATTACTCTGAACTGACGCATTAAAAACAAAAATCCAATCTAGAGTCCGCTAGGGAAACAAACAAAGACATGCTAAAAATCTAGGAAGCAAGCAACAAACAAAACCTTCACAATGAACGCACTAGTTAGTGACGAAATCCAACATCATGACGTCGAGACAAGAAGGGTCTACCGATAGAGGGTGGAAAAAGTTACGCTGATTTAATTCGGCTTAATCTGACTTACACTCGTGCAAGCTCCCACACATAATCGGGTATACCCTCCGCGATCCCGAGTGAGTTTGGCCAACGCCAATTCCAAGTACCGTGAAAACTTTCCCATCCACAGTCACCTCACGTAAAGAACCTAGAAAGAAAGGCTTACCATAAGCTACCAATCACCACAAAGGATGCCCTGGTAGTCACACCGATCCACATGCAAGGGCGAGCATCTAGTCTAAAATCAACTCTGAAAGGCTCCCACTCCACCACAGGGTATACCTCTGAGTGGTCCCCATAATACGTGCAACCCCTCTACACCAAGACCAACAAAGCAGTATGAGTAACTCCGGCCCTAATGCATCTCTCGTGATTGACATCTCTTTGTGTTAGAAGGGCTTCCCTGTGACAAAATGTAAGTGGATTTGAATCACTCCTAACTCAAGATTCTATGTTTGTTTGAAACTGGTGTTATCTTTCACACCCATTCCAAAGCCCCACAACTAATCTAATGTAGGTTTGCTACCAAAAAGATAAAATGTCTAATCAATTTTTATGAGCACTTTTATTTTATCGCTTGTTATCAAAAGGAAGATGGCGTGGACAATATGGTGTTTTGACCGGACTAAAATTATGCAAAGATAAGAAGACAATCTTTTCATTTCAATGAGCTATGCTAATGAGAGAAGGAGAAACATTTTATCATTCCCAAATGAATAATGTCCCAAAATAATATACAAACTCCCCAATAAAGATTCTCAAGAAAGAGAAAAAGGTAATCAACACTAATGCATCTATTCATGGCCCCCGCCATGAGGGGGAAATTTTTTCATAATTTAAGATAAAAATGCCAAGAATCATGCAATTTCTCTACTCTAAATGCAAGGATGCCCCCTAATCTAATATAAAGTAAGAAATTAAATCTTTTGTTTCCAAAATTTCAATTAAAAGCAATAATGAACTTTCTTAAAAACAAAGAAACCCAAACTAAAAAATTTCTTTAAAGAGAAACTATTCAAGAAATCGATTCTTCCTAAAAATTCTAAAGAAAATACATGCTTTGTAATTGAAAAGACACTCAACCAAGAGACTAATCCTTCAAAACCAAAAACAAAGAAAAGTGGCTAAAAAGAAACTCAAAGGATGTCAAGCAATCGTAAGCATATCAATATAGGTTCCAAACGCTCAATCCAGTTGATCAGTTAGAAATCAACATCAAAAAGATGACTGCATCTAATCCAAAATGCTCACAAACAAGTTCGGGAAATTCTAGCAATAGAGTGCAAGGTGAGAATTAGGTATCTTTGTGCTAGACATTGGTATGCAGGAAGTTCACACCTAACTCAACAATGTGGTGTGTGGAACATCAATGATTCTCGCAGCTACCAAAGGGTACAGTGCAGGAATGCCTGTAAACAAGCAAAATTTGAAAAAGGGGCTAAATTCTGAGTGAACTTTCAGATCAAGAGAGATTGGATGGATCTCCCATGTAATTCGTGACCATGAAAACAAGCAATCAAAGTATGGAAATCTGGGATTAACTAGGGAAAACAACTGCTCCCCTGCTGGAGTCAGCCTAATTTTGTTATTGATAAACTGTAGGTGTAGACATCAATCGACTTCCCTAGATCCACCTCGATCTAGAATAAAGCAAGACAGAACATAACTCTTCCCTAGATTTTAAATCCATTGAATTAACTAGGAGCAAGAACAAATAACATACCTTATTATCAGCTCCTATGGTCTTTGTTGCCCCGCCTACCTGCTCTCGTGTAACCAAGACCAAGACAACACAAAACCAACCAAAGTGAAGAAGCACAATATATCTGTATATAGTTAACCTATGTGTATGATCAAGGAATTACACAATAAAGTGAAAATAGCTTTATGGGAAAGAATCATATTACTGTATCATATTAAATGTGAAAGAGAGATTACAACCATGGCCTTGATGTCGTAAGGTCCCTTCCAACTGTCCCCACACACTTCTTGCTCCAAGGATTCTAAAACCATAGATCTGATAGCTACTCACAATCTATCTTGACAAAGAAAATCTCAAAGCCAGTCCAACCAAGCTGATAATTCCAAGCCAATCAAGAACAAGCTCATGAACCAACAAAATATAACTTTCTCCATGAGAACTCCTCTCCTTTTATAAGTTGAAGAGGATAAGGTGAGGAGGTTAGGATGATCCCACTAAATCATGAAAGTGAGTAAGATCCAAACCATTCAGATGCCACCTCACCATAGAAGTTTCTCCTGCTAGAAGATTCGAGAACACGCTCATTTTTCTCACGTGTAGGCATTCTCGCACCCTAGCTATAGAGAAACCTGGGAACATCTCTCACCCTAGCTATAGTGCAACCTGCGAGAATGGGGCATTCTCGCACCCTGCCTATATAGCAACCTACGAACTTCCTTTTTTATAAGGTTTTTACATAGGAAAATGCAACTTCTTTTCTCATGAAAAGTTCTTCTCCCTTCTCTCTTTAGGAACTCAGGCCACTAACCCCTCTGAAGGCAACATATAGGTTTACATCATTAGCGATCATAGGGATGACGAAAATAATGTGTAACAAAGGAGAACAAATCATTGACCAACAAAAGACTGAGGGGAAAGATCTTGATGAGGTTTTTCAGTCCCACAGAGAATAGAAAAGGACTACTCATAATGAATACATAGTTGAGGATATGGAACCTGAACAAGATTATGAAGTATCGATATGTGCTCCTCCCTTTGATTAAGCCATCCAAGAGCCTTTTCCCCCTATGTATGAAGAAGAGAATGAGGTTAGTCACTTTCTTTTTCAGGATCTTGATAATGCCTTGTTTTATGATTCAGAGAAGGAAGAAGAAATCGAATCCTCGAGAAAGGTAGGTCTTCCTTGTTTCACAGTTGAATATGTAGGATCAACTCATGAGGATGAAACAATGATGCATTTTGAAGACACCCAAGTCCTTGAAGCTCCTGCAAAAAAATAAATAAACACGGTGAGTTATTTTCCTTTCCAAATTTTTGATGATTCTTTACTCTATGATTTGGAAAGTGAAGAGGAGATAGATGAGCCTTTAAATGTTTTAAATCCTTCATGTTATGATACAGATAGTGACATGGTTGATAATATTGACGAGTTCATACATGTTGGGAGACGTAAATGGGATTTAGTTGGTTATGATATGGACCCCATTTACGACATTTAAAATCATTTTCAAGTATTTCCTTTACAGTTATCACAATAGGTTGCTCTTAATTTTGACTAGTGGCAACAAGGAGATGATATAATTATCGATACTTTCCAAACACCCAAGGTTGACCTAGTCCCATATTCTCCTGATGATTTTGGTCATAACTTTAGGATTTTGATGAGTACTCCTCTGATCACTTGGATTTATTTCATGAAGAATATTATCAACCACCTCTATGCTCAGATCTTGATAGGAGTAAGAACATCATTTTCTCGAAGAAGGATCCTTATGAAAACATTCTCCGGCCACCTTCGATTAATTTACCTTGTTGTGTCATTAAAGGTTTAGTTGGGAAGTATGAATTTTTTATTAAGTTTCCTCTAATGCAAACCCTCAATTTCAAGGCTAGATTGAATACCTCAAGAAGAAGTATGTCATATCAGTCTTTCAACCTTTCATTAAGAACTTCTCAGTCACCCTCTAGGTTTTTTCTATTTCCTTCCTAGACCTCAAATTGTGAAAAAATTCCAAGGTAGCCAACCTTTAGACTCTTTGAGTCAGTCTATTGGACCTCTGACTTTTCACAATCCCTTTCTGAGATGGATTGAGAACTCTCCTGAGAGTATGACTTGGCATGATTTTGTCCCTCCCTCCCGCCTCCATGAGCTAGACTTTATGATTTCCGATGATATAGTGCATTCTCTAAATCATGTTATTTGTGAGCTTAAGTTATCACTGTTTTGGTTTATGATGAAGCACAGAGGCAAGTATTGTGATATATTGTTGGGTTGGTTTCACTGGTTATTTGATTACACCTAGCTTTCAGCCAACAAGTAAGTAGAGGTAAGTAGGTAGGCATTTGAATTTATTGTATATACAATTTTATTTCATGCTAGATTTGTTTGTATTTCCATTTGTACATATGCTTGTTTTCATTTTTTGTACTATATATATATATATATATATATGAATATGAGTCGAGGGTGATATCACCACCCCAAATGATTGCTAATAGTCTTATGATGAGATCAAGCAGGTCACACATTATGCCAGAGACGTTGAGGTTCTCATGTGCTCTTCAGTGAGCACATCTCCCCGAGTTAGAGCCATATGTTATCCCTGAGCCTAGGGATAACTAAGGAGATTATGTATCGAGGCCCACCTGTCCTAGTCATGGAGTATCGAGAGCCATATTGACTTGAGAATGGCCCTAGAGGGCCCATCCTTTCATTCTTCAATGCCTCCACTTTTTCAACAGTAATAACATCCATCACATCGACTTGGTCCTGCAGCAGAAATGGATCTTGCTCCGTGAGGTAATGAGTCCAAGTATCATGGTATGTGTCACTCTAATCCTCAAAACCTTTGAATATGTGCATTTAATTCTTTTTTCTTCTAATGTGTGCTTGGACCTTACACTTTTCCACTTGACCACACCTAGGGGGAATGAAAATATGCCCTAGTAATCTGGTACCCATTGGGTTTGAGTTTCCATTGGGGGGATTCATGAAATTCTATCTTCCGCTCCCACCATACCTACCACTTTTCATCTTTTTCCCGCTCATCCATCCCATTACACTGGTCCAGGCATTGGGTTGGCCAAATATCTAAGGGTTGTACCTTCACTCGTGGGAAGAAGGGGCTAAAGTCCCAAAGGGTAAAAGTAGTTGGAAAAAGATAAAGACAAAATAATGAAACCTTGAGATGATTTTCCCAAGGATCCCCGAGAAAGAAATAAAAATCTTCTCAGCAAGAAACAGAGGGACACATAAAAAATAATAAATCAAGACCTAGTTAGAGGATAGGGGGTCTCATCACGAACCAACCTATTAGGTCCATGGGCATGTAGTGGTATGACACTACCAAAAACTGGTCACCACACTAAGGTAGTGGCTCTTGGTGGCATAGCCAAGATAAAGGGGGTCTCATTACGATCCATCCTTCTCATTTATGTGAAATGCTTGTGGGTAACATTTCCACCTCTAGTCACCAAGCCAGGGCGATGTCCCCTAACTAGCCTCTTTAAATAAAAACCAATAAGAATAAAATATAAAAGGCATGAATGGGTTTGGAAAAATTTGCATCCATGACAAGGTGTAGCTCACCCTCTTTATAGGCACCCACAGGTAAGCTATACATTTTCCTGCTATCACTACGCCCCTTTCCCAGACACCCCTTACCACCTCATCCATTCACATATCCTAGATTTGACTTCTCCCGGGAACATCCCACATACAATGAGAATTATCCCAATAGGACATCCTAGTGTCCCCTCCAAACTTGGCTTGTATATTAGCATAATGTCTTTGAGCACTTGTCTAGGTAAAATGGGTTTCATGCACATGTTTAATAACTTGATGATTAGATGTGATTGACATTGCTATGATCCTTGTGACTTATGAGMMCATGGAGGGAGTATTTGTTGATGTTRCAGGGCCACACYCGATGGATAGGTACATRTCAGGAGATGATTAGTTCAAACCTCCATAGGGATAAATTCCAACCTAATGGATGCTAAGACCCCAGCCAGGGGCAGAGACARATCAAGGGATTGCACGAGAGAGAGAGGATGAYGCTTCACCAAGAGTAGCCTGRCAGGCCTAGAMCYAGGGGGGTTGTGCTCTTTCYGCCATGATGTAGGCCCTGGAAGGCCCATGAAATCACCTAGGTCACCCATGATGTCACCCAACATTTTGGGATGTTTTGGAGGAAGTTGTGTGCCAAGTGGCACRTGTGGCAAGTTCCTGAGGSCYAAGGAGGCCTAATGTTTTGCTCCAAGARTCCAACGTTGCCCCAAAAGGGTCTAAMGTCACCCTAAAAGGGAATRAYRTCACATTTCCAKCTTGTTTTAGGGTTTAATTATAACATTTAATGTAAAAATTGGATATTATTTGTAACTGGCCATGTYGGCCTTTTTGAGCTAATTCTGGTCATTAGTATTGTATAAATAAGGGGAAAATCCCTCTTATTTTTCAWCATATTTCACTCACACTTGTGAGGACTGAAATTTKCACCCTCCTTAGGTTTTCTTGGCTGAAATTTTAGGCRCACTTGTTGAAGGAGGCTAAATTTGGTGTATTTTGGAAAGCTTCTTGGTGGATGTGTTCAACTAGGGATTTTATTGATTATTCTTGATGTATGTAAGTGAATTTTATGCAATTCTTCTTAATTGAATGGTTATGGTTTTATTTATATTTCATTTACATTCAAAATTATGAAATTGCTTGATTAAACCCTAGGAACACTAGCACATGTTATTGTCCTAGCTTCGCAAGCTTTCACCTACTAGATATTGTCAAAATGCATTTTTTCTTGAAGCATGAGCTAATACCTTGCCATTGCAACACCTTAGTATCCATTTCTTCATCCTCGCCATCTTTTCCTTCATCATTGAGTTGGAGAGGGAGGAAATATACTAAGGCCTAGGGTTACCTACACCTTAGTAGTTAGTTTCCCCTTAGGGTTTTGATAATTGGAGCCTTGGGTTACCAACACTCCAATGCATCGATCCCTCTTGTCTTTAACTCTTCATTATCATTTTTCTTCAATATTCATTGCTTCATTATTGACTCCATTTACTCTAAAAGCACTATTCTAAGTCTTATCTTGAGTAATTGATCAACACAACCTTGAAAACCTACTCTTTGAGCAACCTACTAACACTTTCTAACCCTAGAATAGCCTAACCTACTAACAATATTTTTTTTGTTACTAAAGTAAGCTACAACCATTAGATGTAGCATTAAAAGCTTATAAAATCAATTGAAAAGGATGAATTATACCTTGTCTTATGTGCTTCTATCGAATGCTAGTATTATGATTTCAATGGTTAATGATTCTTAGTCCCTTTGAAGCTATTTTCAAGGCATATAATTTGAATTATTGCTCTATAAAGATTGTTGTTATATATTTTCTGTTTACTTCATCATATTCATAAAATTTCTTTTATCAAGAAAGTCCATGGTTTTATGAAATGATAACCAACAAGTATACTTGCAAATATATCTAGTTTCTTGTTGCTTTGTTTCGGGCAGGTACACTTGACATATTATCTTTTCATTGGTTCCAAAACCTTACTTTATGATCGGTGGTGACTTGTGAGAGGGGATCTTTATCTAGACACTTTATCTTTTCCTTCTCAAACCGCCAGGTCACTGGGGACGTCTCCCCTGGGCCTACCACACTAAATAGAAAGATATATCCTATTGAGGTGACAGTGATAGGATAGTCTCTCGTTACGCCAATTTGTTCTCCTTTAACCTTTTCTTATAAAAAGTACAAATTATGTGATAACAAGGTTCAAGCAGGTTCTTGACTCCTTTCTCGATGCCTCTAGGGGAGTTGTCAATCATCGGAAATTCCAAATTATGGGGTCAAATTTTAGAGCTCAGGTAAAGTAAACCATCTCTCGTATATTTCAATATCCTATTGTTGGTAACTGGTTTTCCTTTTTATACTTGGGAATATCGATTTTTTTAAACCACTCGACACCTCAATATTGGGCACACATTCTAAAAAAAATCAATGTGAAATTTACTCAATGGGGTTCTCCACGTCTTCCTCATTAAGGTGGTCTTCTCATCATTTCCCCTTTATCAATATTTCGATTTGTTAGATCCAAAAGTCATCACCAATCATATCTCTGCTAAGATAATATAGTTTCTTTGGTGAGGGAAGTTAAATGGGAAAAAATTTCACTTCGTTAATTGGAAACAAGTTATAAATCCCAAAAATAGAGGAGGGATAGGTCTCAAAGACCCAAATTTTATGAACATTGCTATAGGAGAAAAGATGTTATGGAATCTCATTATAAGGAAATTATTGTGGTGGAAATGAATGATATGGAAAAAATACTTTTGTGGTTCTAGGATAAGATTTCTGGAGTGTCCTCCTAAGATGAAAAAAGAATCTCTGATTTTCAATCTTTAGCTCTCGAATCTTTCTGTCATCAGTAGCCATCTTAATTGGATTATGGGTAATAGGACACTGATTAAAATTTGAGAGGATTCCATCATAGGGAGGGACTGTCTGTCCCTCCATGCAAACCTTTTTCCCTTATGGAACTGGATGCTAGATCATGGAATATCTAGGTTGTTTTATATCTCCTCATGGGATCCTTCATCTAGGTGTTGAATTGATTGGAATATGACACCCTTTCCTCCTCCTTTCGAACCACTTTCCTCCCTCCTTCTCCACGTGTTGCATGGGTGTGCTCCTTGGAGCCTAGTTGTTAGGGACTCACGAGGATGGGGGGTTTCCCTCTTCTCTATCAACAAAGGTTTTAATTTTTTGTTGGAAATCCTTAACCTTTTTTTCCCAATCATCTCTATGGGTAAAGGTTTGGCAATCTGATGGGTTGCTAAAGATTAACTCTTTCATTTGGATCCTTATTCATGGGAGAATCTTAACTTCTAAAAATCTCAAAAAGAGGGGCATTGTTGGACCATCTCGACGTGTCTTATACCACCAAGATGAAGAATCAATTCAACATCTGTTTGTTCATTGTAGCTATGCATTATCCGTCTGGAGTTTCTCCCTTGGGGATCTCTTCCTCTTTGCATATTGGCCTTGTATTTATAAATAATTCATTACACATTGGGGACAAAGGTATAGAGGCAATTTTCATTTAAAACATTTTTCTAAACGTCTTTGGATGAAATTTCCAAAATATATGTGCTCGCCAATTTGTTTGGCAAGAAGCACTATGGTATTTCAGAAAGAACTAATTCCACTCCGTCAGTTTGCAATTAAATCCATTTCTCTATGTGTTGAGTAATTGCATCTTTGTATGTGCTAGTAATATCATCTCTTGGAATGTTATGAAGATTTTTTGGTGAATCACTTCAATTGTGCTATTGATTCTCTCTCTTCAGTGGCTAAATCGGTTCCCCTTCCAAAGTGGGTTATCAAGAAACATATGGCGTATTTCAAAGAGTGGTTGGAAAAGAAGGAAATCCATTCACTTTTATTTGATGGAGCTTCTCAGAACAACCCTTAGGTGGTAGGTGCAGGGGGGATTCTTCTTGATCGTGGAGGCAATATTATAGGCTATTACACTTGGGGACCAGGGCTAGTATCAAACAACATTATTGAATCATATGCCTTATATGAAGGAGTGTGTATTGCAAAAGAGAGAAATGTCAACAAAATCACGATCTTTGGAGACTCCAGCATGGTTGTTTGAGTGATAAACATGATACTCCAATCTAAAAAAAATGTGTTCAATGGCATAATTTCCCTCATCTCGTCCCTTGTTCAAAATTGATCATATAAAGAGAGATTTAAATCCCTTTGCTGGTTGTTGGGAAAATTTTGGCACTAGTTTGGAAAGTGGTATTATAAATTTGAATGGAGTAAAGGGGAATTTTCATATACCATAGTTGAGCCCCCCTCTTTCTTTGTGCAGGAAGGTGTTAATAAACTATATTATTGGTGCTTGTGCAAATTTTCTAGCACACTTGAGGATTTATGTCATTTGTGTGGGAATTCATTTTGATATGAGTCTTTCCAGTCTTTTATGTGGTGTGATAACTCTGGTTATGGACCATTCCTTTCCGACATTTTGGAGGGTTTATTCCCCTGATTCAGTGCATAATTCCAGGTCTCAATTTCGATTCACAGAGGGTGGAGGTTTGTGGGGGTCCTTTATGTCAAGGTCACTTGAACTCAAGGTTTTGTTTTGTCCCATAGAGGAAGGTATAGATTCATTGTCGGTTCAATTCATTTCTCTTAATAGGTTTCTCCTTGTTTACCAAACCTTGCTTCTAGGTTCTGGTAATGTTCA
The DNA here is from genome assembly GCA_010110895.2 of Picea sitchensis. Classification (NCBI taxonomy): domain Eukaryota; kingdom Viridiplantae; phylum Streptophyta; class Pinopsida; order Pinales; family Pinaceae; genus Picea; species Picea sitchensis. The sequence goes on along the minus strand of SNQJ01S0057551.1, from coordinate 37,065 downwards.
TTTCTCTTCCGAAGGGTTTATTTTCATCGTTATTTTTCCCCTTCTATTTTTATCCATGGAATTGGAATTGGTATCCCTAGGGGATGGAAAATTTATGGCTTCTGGTTGCAGTGGATAGATATGGACCCGTCTTAGAACGATTTTAAGAAAATTCTTCACCGTCATGAGGAGATTTCTCAAGAAAATTGTTCCACGTTTCAATAGTTATCACCCAAATTTGGGGAATTTCATCTTTCTTTGGTCACCTTGACATGTCAGACAAATGAAATGGAGCCTGAAATCTAGCATTTAAAGACTCTTGATTACCCTCAACATTCATCCTTTGTGTCAATCAATCATGGCATAAACTCTCCTCAAGAAGGTGTTACGGGCAATGGAAATATTTAACGAGGTATTTCCCCTAAGAAAATTGAAGCAGGCCCTCTATAGAAGACCATGGTTTCAGAATTTCAAGACTTTTCCTCCTCTAACGAGTAAATGTTCTTCAAAGTTTTTTGGTTTTTGGGCAAGTTTTATAAAGATGTAATTATCATAAATGATCAGGGAATCAATCTCGAGAGGGCTCCAAATTTGTTTTCTTAGTTATAAAATTATGTACAATTCATGAGCCTTTTTTGAGGCTTATGCATGATGGATGTTTGCTTCAACACAACTTCTTTTAATATTAATAAAATTCATTTTCGTTTAAAAGAAAATCTTCAAAAACAGACTTATGTGTTCCCTTATACATCTCAATAACACTATTTCTATACTGGGTATTGAAGATATCATAATGAGAGGGTGTCTCCTTTCAACCAAGATAATAAAATCATCACCATTTTTTATAATCATTCCAAAAGTGACCTAATTTTACATTATAACTAGATCACCCTCAACAAGAAACAAGTTAATCAATTCAAAATCTATAGTATACAATCCCATGTAATTTTGTTTCTAAATAGTAAGATGATGCATCGTTATTTTTTTCATACAAGGAAGCATCTCCCAAACCTTGATATGATAGTTTTGAGTTTCTATTGTACTTATAGGTTATCTAATACTATATCTCTAATGAGGCCTTTGGATTGTTGACATCACTCTTCTAAAATAACTAACACTTTAGGCTTTTGGATGTAACATTTAACTAATAACCATAAGGTATTTCCCTTAATAACATCAACCATCTTTAATTTCTATATTTTATAGTTAGAAGCATCCAATTCTACCAGTTTGAGAGTTGTTATGAGAAAAAAAAAGATTCCAAAAAACAAAAATATGTTAAATATGATAGTTCACCAATGGAAAATACATGAAAAATAGCCAATTTATAAGAAAAAAAATTCACCTAAAAGTGATTCCATATGAAAAATCTACATCCCTTTGAATTTTTATTATAAAAAATGGAATCTTTCTATAAAAAAGTCATAAACCAAAAAATTTCCATAACTCAAAACAAAAATTACAAAAACAAAAAAATCCAATAATAATAATAATCTTCAAACTAAAATTTGAGGGATTAGACCTCTAAACCTAGAAAATCTCAAAACCAAGATTACACCCATACTTTTCTTGTGTAGAATCCAAAAATGGATTTCATTTTTCAATTTGAGAAAAATAATTTTTTCTCAATTCATTGCCAAGAAACAATTTTAACCACAATAGAAGTTCAAATAGTGTGAAACTTGAAACAGGGTTTCTTCAATTCTTATTGAGTCCAACACAATCCAATTTTACATACATTTTGTTAACCAAATAAGCATAGGATGTTGAAGCAACAATTTAACAAAATCTTTGAACTTTTGTCAAACAAATTCCCAAAACCCTAAATATTTGTTAAATATTTATGGATCCATCCAAACCCTTACTAAATTTGGTGCATTATGAAAAAAGGAGTTACTCCATGGAGCCTATCTCAATAAATTTGATACCATGTTTAAAATTAATATGAGATAAGACACAAATATTTATGGATTCCTTCAAACCCTTACCAAATTTGGTGCATTATGAAAGAAAGATTACTCCAAGGAGCCTATCTTAATAACTTTGATATCATGTTTAAAATTAATATGAGATAAGACGAAGAAGTTTTATAGTAGTAACCTTTACAATTAACCTTTACAATGTGTAGATGAAACATCCAATGTATACCATGTTTATAATTAATATGAGATAAGACCACCAAATTTTATAGTGGTAAACCCTTTACAATGTGTAAATGAAACATCCATGGTAAATAATGAATCACTTTATTACTCTAAAAACACCATGATAATGATCTTAAATACTTCATAAGTATTGATCTTTATAAGACATCCACAATGAATTGATAAAGAAAGATCTATGGACATTTTGGATATATAGGTCTCAATAGTGAGAAGATCATGTTCATTAATGAATGTGAAACAAATAAAAATTCACTTACCAAACTCATATAAAAGAACACACAGAGAAGATAAATCCCTTAATATTTTAATTAACAAGAGTCACATAAGTGGTCCCATAAATTTTAAGTCACCTCATTGTATGTAATGCCCCACACTGATGACTTCAAATGCTACAATTGTCAAAATAATGACACTAAGTACATGAACAAATGTGATCACTAAACATAATGACACTAAGCACATGAAGAAATGTGGTCAATAGAGAACATTCAAACACTTAGGACATGTACTTGTTTGTTGGTGTAGATGTACAAACATTATTGCATAAAACTAGTCTAGCACAAAAGTATTGTTGTCTTTGCTAGTGTTAATGTTAGCACAAGGATAATCTTATATGATTTTAAAAAATCTAAGTTTAAAGTTACACTTGTTGTTTTTAGAAATAACACTTAAATCATAATAAAATTCTATTAATATGAATTATTTTGTATGTAAAACTATATTTTTATAATTATGTTTTATTTTTAAATAATTTATAATTATAAATAATCATGATTATATTACTATTATTTTTTTATTCATGTATTAATATAATCAACAAATTATATAAAAAAATATTATAAATACAATCCATTTTAATAATTAAATACCCTCCCATTTTTATGTTTTAATTAAATACCTTCCATTTTTTTTTTTTATGTTTTAAATGTTATATATGTTACCTCCAATTGTATTGTTATTGTATTTTTAATTCATTCAATAAAGTAGCTGCAATAGTAATACAATTTTAGATATAAACACTTTACAAAGTGATACCTAATTTATTAGATATATGATATCATATCATGGAAGCATGCAAAACACTTTATGTTACAATCCATTTTAATAAGTAAATACCCTCCAATTTTTTGTGTTTTAAATAGTATAGGTTACTTTCAATTTTATTTTATTACTATTATATTTTTAATTCAATAACATCATTGCAAGAGTAATATCATTTTAGATATAAACACTTTACAAAGTGATATCTAATTTATTAAATATCATATTGCGGAAGCATATAAAACATTTTATATTACATGTTTTTAATATATATATATATATATATATATATATATATATATATATATATATATATATATTTCATTCAATAATATAGTTGCAATAGCAATATCATTTTAGACATAAACACATTACAAAGTGATACCTCATTATGATATTGTGTGAAAACATGTAAAACTCTTTAGGTTAATGTTAACTAACATGTTATATTTATTTATTTGTGAAGTCACATGTAGCCGTATTTTAACACTCAAGATAGGGACACTCACAACAATTTCTTTAACTTATGTGGAATAGTTCACTTTGATTAGCATTATGATCGTAGAGTTTAATGAGCACATATCTACCAAAGTGATAACATTTATTTTTTTTCCATCACTTTCCACCTTAATGATATCTAGACCTCTTATACCTTCTTACTAGGGCATCAGATTCATCTTGATCCTTAAGAACATGACCCATCAACCTTCTATAATCCTATTATAAATTAAAAAATTAAATTATAATTCCAACAACTTCCTTTGAATCCTATTATAAATTAGGAAAGAAAATGCATTATTGTGATATAAATTAAAATAAATTAAGAAATTGCATTATTGTGATATAAATTAAAATAAATTAAAGTTTTTTGTTATTAAGATATCAATTAAGATTTGACATTATCATTGATTTCGAGGATACATCGTTATTATTATTATTAAGCTTCCTAATAACGGGTAAGGAGATTAATACCACTTGTAACTAAGAGGCTTCCTCCGGCGAAGAATGAAGCTTGAATAAAACTTGTCTCAAACTTCTGCCTTTGCCGACTGCTTCCTTTTGCGATTTCAGCATGAACCCAGAAAACCTCCTATGTGAACCCAAGAAAGATCCTAGCATGAACCTTCAAGCAATCCAATGCTTAATTGCCCTTAGCGGCCACCTGCCTAGCGGGACTTACCATGGACGCTATTCAGGACTTAAGTGAACTTCCGGTAATCTCCTTAGTGAAATTTCGTAAAGCTCTCCAGTGAACTCCAAACAATCGCAATAGTAGGCAAACAGATAGAGCATAAAAAAGAGACAAGATAATAAACAATTTCAGAGATAAAATGCGGAAGTTGATTTATATTAAAAGAGCTAGAGTGGTTGAATATACACACTTTGAGAACAAATTGCTCTTTTCTCACAATAGACACACAGACAGACTGAAACTAAATGCTTCTACCACTTTAGGTTCGTGTTGGCCAAGCCAGAATCACGCAGGCTTATCAAAGCAACCTATATGAAAGACGCAAAGCTCGAAGAAAGGGAGCTTAGAAGACTCGAACTTACAGACTCAAATCGACTCCCCTTCAAATGAGCCTCTCATCTCCTTATATACAAAATTTCGGAGAAGAGAATCATTTCTTAGACAAAACATTTTACTATTCTCTTGGAATCAGATCTACTTTTAAGATTTGGTGGAGCGATCATGCAAGAACCTTCCGACCAAATTTCAAATCTACTTTCCATGTATCTAAGGAATCTTAGAAATGCGGGTCAAACCACGCCAAAATCTAGAGAAGTGCTCTAGGTTTCTAAGATACTATTATTTGAAACATTACAAAGTGGAGATTTATGACGAAAATCCACGAAAACCGATTGACGCCACTGTCGGCCAGTAAGACATGAATAGGCAAGACTTAGTCATTCTCAATGTGAGTATGGAGTCTTTCTTCATAATTAAGAGTGTCCCACATTTTGCTATAGATTTTTCGAATGATAAAAGGTTGGCCATTTATCATTTGTACATTGGTTTTATCCTTGGTTACCCATTGAAGATGGTTGAAGATGAAATGACACAAAATTTCCCTATCATTTGGCCCATTATGAAAAACACTTTGGACATATTGCAGAGGAGATAAAAGGTTGCATATAGAAGATAGAATTGTTGGGTCTACTACACTTTTATTGAGACCAAAATATTTCCACCAATCTGCAAGCCAACTTGGAGGTCTTCCCACTGTGGCAGTGTTAACATTTCCAAATTTGACAAGTGTCAAGAAGTCTTCTTGTTGTATGAAATCCCACCACAACATTTTGTAATGAGAATAATCATAGTCACTGCCAGGGAAGTATAGGGCCTGATTTCTTTCTGGCCGATGGCATAGTAATCTAGGTCTTTGGAGGCAAAAGTATTGTTGGTTAAAACCTTGGTTATTCCTGATATCCCAAATGAGATATGTGTCATGAAAAAAACTGGAGAGAGCATCTTGTGCTTCAACAGCCTTTTGTGAACCTCTTGAAATAAAAGGAATTAGGACATTAGAACTTTGCATGTTGTGTACTTCTGGGACCAGTCCTGGATAATGGAATTAGTTTATGGGAGATAACAATTTTGTACTTCTTAATTCCCAATGAGGTTTCCAGTTTGATGAGTACTGTTCCCAACTCCATGTATCTGGAATAGTTGTTAAGACTTCGGATCCATTTCTCAATAGGACAAAGATAATCATAGAGACCTACTGGAGGTGTTCTCTACTTAAAAATTCTGGGATACAATTTGTGGTGCCTTTAATATGTTCTATGGAAAAATCAAAATTGCTAAACAGGGCTTGCCACCTAGCAAATTTGACATCACTGGGAGTTCTTATTTCTTTGTTAAGAACTTTATTCATAGCTGCAACATCAATTCTTAGCAGAAATTTCTTATATATAAGAAATATTTCAAATTTATGAATAACATTTAGAGCTGCTTTTATTTCTTTGTCTAGGCTAGAATAATTAGTTTCACTAGCTTGCCAGAGTCCGGAAGAAAACTAAACTATTTCTTCTCTTTTCTTACCTCCTTGTTCTCTGACTTGTTTAAGGACGGCTCCCCAACCAAGATTGTTGGCATCTGTTTCAACAATTTTAGGAAGATCATCGTCAGAGATATAAAGCAATGGGAGTGTCTTTGCTTTGGACTTAATATTTCTGACAACTTGTGAATGTGCTTCTGTCCATGGCGTTGGATCTTTCTTTAACTTGACATTCAATAATTTATGATCCTGAGCACATCCTTTATAAAAATGACTAATATAATTCAAGCTTCCAAGAAATCTTTGGAATTGGACTTTGTCAGTAATTTTATCTGGAAACGTATCAACAAATTCAACAGCATGGGTTTGCATGGTTAATTCACCATTCTGAATGATATGGCCAAGATACTTGACTTCAGTTCTGAAAAGTTCAAGTTTTTTCTTTGAGAAAACCAATCCTGCTTCTTTAACAACTTGTATGAATTTCTTAAGATGTTTGAAATGTTGTTCAATAAAGGAAGAAAATACAAGTATGTCATCAATATAAACAATAATCCAATCAAAATAAGGTTTCAGAGTGTCATCCATGACTCTTTGGAATTTTGCTGGGGCATTTTTCAAACCAAAGGGCATGACATTCCATTCATAATGTCCTGCCAGAACACTGAAAGTTGTTTTGAATTTGTCTTCTTCTTTTACTGCTACTTGCCAGAATCCCGATTTTAGGTCAAATTTAGAAAAAAATATTTGCTCCAACAATCCTTGTTACCAAACTTGTCTTGTTTGGAATAGGATAAGTATCATCAGCCAATACTTTATTTAGAGGTTTATAATTTACCACTAATTC
>SNQJ01S0057551.1:8537-28537 GCA_010110895.2 Picea sitchensis | reverse complement strand
CCATTCATTAATGAAAGGAACTTTCTTATTTATGGTACCGCTGGTCTTTTGATGTCATTTGGGATATTTTTCACAACATATCTTTGAGAGATATTAAGAGGATAAGATCATGTTATAATAAGAATGTGAGGTTCATGTGGAAAAGGAAAATCAAAACATTGTCGATGGGGACAAGGTTCTTTTGTTGTAGAGCTTGTAGGAGGAATATTTGTCCTAGGATTATGATGTCTATGTTCAAGATGGATTTGTTCATTCTCTATGTGAGTGGGTAGTGTTGAGAGTGTTACTAATTTAACACAATCTAAACACTGAACAGAGTAAGGTACTTGTCCTAATGAGGAAGCAAGGGGTTGGAGCGAAGGATGCAAACATAAGGATGGAGTTGATACAGAAGAAACGGAAGCGTGTTCATCTTTGAGGTATGAACGTTGAGGAGTATGGAAATAGATGATTGTAGAGGAAGAGAATTCTTGGATGTTTGCAGAGGTTATAGATCGTGGTACTAGAACTCGAGGAGTATCAATGATCCAATTTGCAGGAAATGAGAGATTTTCCCATTTAATAGTCCGATGTTCCATTTTTTGATTTAGAGGGTCAGTAATAACCAGAGTACTAGATTTAGATGTCTGACTGGGAGCATTCATTACTACAGGATATAGAGTATTTGTATGCCTAAAACATCCTCTGGTTTGGATGGAAATGTTTGTCCTGGTTTGGCACATATCAAATCCAGTGGTACGAATCTGGAGTTTAAGAATATCTGCAAGGTTTTCATCAAAGATATATACAAAGAAGTTTGGAAAACAATCAAAATATACAGGGCCATTGGATAAAGGAGCGACAATGCCTCCTATTAAGGAATCAATGAACTTATTATGTGTCATATCTCGGACAATACACAGAACATAAGCATCTATTCCTTTGTGTACTAAATGATTGATTCCAATACGTATGCAGCCAAAATGTAGATAGTTTGTTTTGTGTTTTTTTGCTTCAGCTTGGATTTCTTTAACATTGATCAAAGAAATGGTTTGGGTAACATCACTATTTTGCTGTATGCGGCTAACTGATTCTTTAACAATGACTCCTGGGTCACCATACGCCATTAGATACGATAGGAGTCATTAGAATTGCAGTGATACGATTAGACTATATGAATACAGGTTAGAAATCCATAACTGAACTGTGATATAGAGAGTCATTTAATAATCAAATTCAAAGCTCGGTGGCGAACGTATATTGTTTACAATCCTTATTTTTTGAATTTATTACAAACTTCGGGATTATATTCAAATCTTTGCAAAGATAAGTCAATGCCAACTTCAACTTGATACATACATTTCGTCTTGCTCTTATGTTCACGAGGATGACAAGAACACAATGGCCCCGATCTTCTCTTAATTTTTAACAATTTCAATGTTCAGAGTAAGTTACTGTTGTTGTCACAAATTTAATGTGAAATTCGTATAAAGATTAGTCAATGAAAACTTCAATTTGATATGTACGTTTCGTCTACGTCTTCTGTTCACGAGGATGACAAGAACACAATGGCCCAGATCTTCTCTTATTTTTTTACAATTTCAGTGTTCAGAGTAAGTTACTGTTCTTCTGACAAATTTAATATGAAATTCATATAAAGATTAGTCAATGCCAACTTCAACTTGATACTTACATTTCCTCTTCCTCTTATGTTCATGAGGATGACAAGAACACAATGGCCCGGATCTACCCTTAATTTTTACAAGTTCAGTGTTCAAAGTATGCAAATGATATTCATATTTTTTATATTTAAATTACAGTTTTGAGTGAACATGCGCATTAGGCTCCCTGAAAAACCTCCAATCCATCAGAACCTGCAATCTACGAGCACTGAATGTGAAATCTCAACAACTAATATTTACCATTTTATCAATTCTTTCAAATTTCTAACCATTTCTAGTCACATCTAGTTTCTGCTCCTTCTGACTCAATCAGTTCCTTACAGTATCAATCAAAATTCTATTCTATGAAAACTTTAACTTTTACATCACTCAAAGATAAATTATAGTTTACAACATGATTTAGACAGCTCCCTATGCAATCATTATCGATCGACTGAAATTACCTTATCCAATATTTATATCCCAGAGTCTTATTACATCAATAACGTTCACTGATATTCAAGTATGGCTGCTATGTTCCTTCTTTTGACCGACTGTAACTGACCCGGATTGATTGAATGAATGAATTATCTTCTTCCTTTTAACTCATCAGTTTATATTTTTTTTGCTGAATTGAAGTGAAGATTGATTTCTTTTTGCTGAATTGAAGTGAAGATTCCGTGGCAGGTTTTAATTGTAATTAAGCTCATCATAGGGTGACGGATGAAATCACTACTAAAACTAAAACCAATGAAGATTATTATAGTACAACTTGATCGACCAACGAAATCCATACAAAAATTAAAACTAATGAAGATAATTATAATATAATATGATTGAAATTCCGTGTTCACCATAGACAAAATAATTTCACTGCCAAATAAAAATTTAAGTTGATACAAATGTCGAGGGTCACTTTTAAAATTTAATTGGACAAAATTTTGGCACTGGTCATATGTTGAGCAAGAAGGAGATATTACATGTATCTTGTTTAAGCAAGGATAACAATCTTGCTTAAACAAGGCACTAAAAAGCTTATTCGGGACCGTAATATTGTGTACAAAGTAGTTTTTAAGTTGTATAGCACTAGTTACTTGCTTGGTGCGAGAGTTTTTGTTGACTTGTTTATGCAACATATTCAAAGTTTGAAGTATCTCTTCTTGAGTCTTCATAATTTTTTCATTATCGAACTTATAGCTATAAACTACTCTATGCACGCTTTTCATGGTTACATCATAACCCTTTTATTATCGAACTTATAGCTATACACTACTTTATGCAAGCTTCTCATGGTTACATCATAACCCTTTTATTATCGAACTTATAGCTATACACTACTTTATGCAAGCTTCTCATGGTTACAGGTTCTTGCATGTCCCTTTTTCCATTTGACTATGTCTTAGCAATTCCCATACTGACATGAAGACTTATTATTTCTTCCTCATGGCTGTAAGATTCTTGAGAATTTTCCATAACTCCAATACTCATATAAGAACCATTTTTATCTTCCATAACTCCAATACTCATAAGAACCATTTTTTATTTTTTTTTACCGCTAATTCATAAAAAATGTGCATGTAATAATTAATGTTAGAACATGCATAGCATAAAACATTTCATCAATTAGAATACATGTTATTATTTATTCCAATTTATTAAGGACACAATGAACCAAACCAAAATATGATTCCTTATATGCATTCCTTTCTGAAGAAGCTTTCAAATGGTTGTACTCGTTCCCCAATCTGAGTTCTGAGAATAAAGTTACAACATTTACATGTTGCAATTTCCCCTATTTTACTGCTATAAAAATATATTTATTAATTTTTGAGAAATATTAGTACCCAATTCAAAATTATGGCTTGAAAAATGTCTTCTACTCCTCAATACCTTTCCATTGACTATTTGTTTGCTCAAATCTCAGCTCCGAGCTAAAAGTTATGGTTCGAAAAAGTTTTGAGTGTTTTTCCAAATTTACCAGTGTATGCTACATGTGATTTCTTTTTCTTCCTGCACATTTTTACATTCTCATATCCTAAAGTTGGTTCCATGGTTGTCTTCTATGGATCATAATCTTTCCATAGACAACTCCTAAGCCCCAAACAGACCTCTGAGCAAGAGTTATGCCCTCTGGAAGTAATTTGGAACTAAAATTTTACCCTTACTATTTTGGCTGTAACATTATTTTTGTGCCCAGAATAGCTCATTGGATAGCCTCAAAATCGCCCCACAAGTTAATGACCTTCAAAAATATGAAAATTTCCAAAATTTTCATATAAAACTAATTGTTTTGTTATTGTAACAACATTTTAAATATGAGTCATCGATYTCAAATTGGGTGAGATTCGTGTCATTGATCCAGGCTCCATGGGTGATYGAAAATGGACTCTCTTTGTTGGACACAAACAAAATATTTCCCAAATTGTCAACACGACCACCGACCATCGACCCATTAACTTRACAATCGATTCGCAACACAACGCTAAAYTGACTGACCCGATCATTGACCATCGACAATTTTCATTGGTGAATGAAAATCCTCACCAATTCAACCAATTCCCAACCGTCGGCCCATCGGTCGTCGGTCATTTTTCTTGGAAACCACTTGCAACACATCGCTAAGTTGTCCTACCCGACTGTCAGCCATCTTCTATCAGTGATCCCCATTAACTTGAAAAACACTTCTCAAGTTCATCCAACCTGATTGTCTACCATCGACCATCCTTGTTGGTTAATGTGTCAACTGCTAACATCACATAACATGTGGATGTTGATGTCACATGACACGTAGACTATAACATAGCATCGGGATAACGTAACATGACACATGGATGTTGGCATGACATGATACATCATCACCCAATTTTCTTCATTGGTCATCAACCATTTTTCTTGGAAAACCTAAGAACCTCACCAATTTGGTTGACACCCGACCATGGTTTTTGGTTTTTGGGCCAGTTTTATAAAGATGTAATTAGCATAAACGATCAAGGAACCAATGTGGAGAGGGCTCCAAAATTTGTTGTCTTAGTTCTAGAATTATGTACAGTCCTTAAGCCTTTTTTGAAGACTATGTATGATCGATGTTTGCTTCAGCACAACTTCTTTTAATATTAATACAGTTCAGTTTCATTTTAAAAAAAAATCTTCAAAAATAAACTTTGTGTGCCCTTCGACATTTGAATGACACAATTTCTATACTAGATAATGATGATATCATAATGAGATGGTGTCTCCTTTCAACCAAGATAATAATATCATCACCATTTTTTTTTTATAATCATTCCAAAAGTGACCTAATTTTACATTATAACTCTCACCCTCAACAAGAAACTAGTTAATCAATTCAAAATCTATAGGATACAATCCTATGTAATTTTGTTTCTAAATAGTAAACTAAGCTATTATTATTTTTTTCATACATGGAAGCATCTCTTAAAACTTGTTATGATATTTTTGAGTTTCTATTATACTTATAGGTTATCTACTACTATCTATCTAATAAGGCCTTTGGATTGTTGACATCAATCTTCCAAAATAACTAACACTTTAGGATTTTGGATGTAATAGTTGACTAATAACCATAAGGTATTTCCCTTAATCACATCAACCATCTTTTGTTTCTATATTTTATAGGTAGAAGCATCCAACTCTAGGATTTTGGATGTAATAGTTGACTAATAACCATAAGGTATTTCCCTTAATCACACAAACCATATTTTGTTTCTATATTTTATAGTTAGAAGCATCCAACTCTAGCACATTTACCAATTTGGAAGTCAATATGAGAAAACAAAAAAAATGATTTAAAAAAAACAAAAATATGTTAAATATGATAATTCTAATGAAAAGTACATAAAAAATAACCAATTTATACGAAAAAAAATTCACCTTAAAGGGATCCCATATGAAAAAGCTACATCCCTTTAAATTTTTCTTGTAAAAAATGATCTTTATAGAAAAATGTTAGAAAATATTTTCTTTTCCAAAAAAACTCAAAACATGAACTAAAAAAACCCAAAAAGAGTAATAATCTCCAAACCAAAATTTGAGGGCTAAAACCTCTAAATATGGAAAATCTCAAAACCAAGATTACATCTATAATTTTTTTTGTGTAGAATCCAAAAATGGCCAAATTGAGATAAATAACTTTTCTCACTTTATGGCCTTAACTACCTTAGAAGTTCAAATAGTGTGAAATTTGAAACATAGTTTCTTCAATTCTTATTGAATCCAATAATACATACATTTTCTAAACCAAATAAACATAGGATGTTGAAGCAACAATGTACCAAAACCCTTGACCTTTTGTAAAATATGGTTTTGAAAAACCCTAAATATTTGTTAAATATTTATGGATCCCTTCAAACCCTTACCAAATTTGGTGCATTATGAAAGAAATATTGCTCCAAAGATCGTGCCTCAATAAATTTGATACTATGTTTAGAATTAATATGAGATAAGACCACCAAGTTCTATAATGGTAAAACCTTTACAATGTGTAGATGAAACATCCATTGTATACCATGCTTAGAATTAAGATGAGATAAGAACACCAAGTTTTATAGTGGTAAAACCTTTACAATGTGTAGATGAAACATCCATGATAAACAATGGATCACTTTATTACTCTAAAAACTCCAATGATAACGATCTTAAAGATTTCACAAGCATTGATCTTTATAAGACATCCACAATGAATTGATAAAGAAATATCTATGAACATTTTGGATATATAGGTCTCAATAAATAAAAACTTGTCTACCAAACTCATATAAAGGAGCACATAGAGAAGATAATTCACTTAATATTTTAATTGACAAGAGTCACATAAGTGGTCCCATAAAGTCTAAGGCACCTTATTGTGTGTAATGCCCCCACGATGATGACTTCAAATGCTACAATTGTCAACATAATAACATTAAACACCTTATTGTATGTAATGCCCCACGATGATGACTTCAAATGCTACCATTGTCAACATAATAACATTAAACACATGAAAAAATGTGACCAGTCAACATAATGACACTAAGCACATGAACAAATTCTCTCACTAGAGAACATCAAAACACATTCAAACAATTAGGACATGTACATCAAAACACATTCAAACAATTAGGACATGTACTTGTTTGTTGGTGTAGATGGAAAAACATTATTGCATAGAGCTACTCTAGCACAAAAGTATTGTTGTCTTTGCTAGTGTAAGCACAAAGATAATCCTATGTGATTTTAGAAAAAACTCTAAAATTACATTGTTGTTTTTAGAAATAATACTTAGATCATAATAAAACTCTATTAATATGAACTATTTTATATGTAAAACTATATTTTTATAATTATGTTTTATTTTTAGATAATTTATAATTATAAATAATCATGATTATATTATAATTATTATTATTTTTTAATTTATTAATACAATCAATAAATTACAAGCATCAGCGTTAAAGACATGACCCATCCACCATCTATAATGCTATTATATTTAAAAAAAAAAAAAAAAAAAATTATAACCCCAACAACTTCCTTTGAATCCTATTATAAATTAAACAAATGGAGCCAAGTGCCCATGGCTCCGTCGCAGAATCTTGGAAGTCTGCTATTAGTCACAGCCCATCAACTCCGCAGAATCTTGGAGTTCTGGTAATAGTCATAGCCCATCAACTTCAACTTTCATTCCGAGTGAACTGTTTGATCCGTCCCTGCACATGTCGACAACAGACTTTATATTCAAACTCCCCGTCAATCACATTCCCACTGAAACAATGGCATGATTAATGTGTGAATGAACCTATGCTTTCGTGTTGGTTGGCTACCATTGATAGACATCGATTGCACAGTAAGTTTATTAATTTCTTCATCTCGCTGACGAATACCTACCTTGCAAATCAAACCTTGGAAACTTTGCGTGCAGGTTCTGTCTTCTTCTGCCGAAATTTTAATATTGGATTTGCGTGCAGGTTCTGTCTTCTTCTGCCGAAATTTTAATATTGGATTTGAAGTAGCCCTCTACAAATGTTCTAAACATTAAATAACACCAGGGTCACCATACGCCATTGGTTCGCCACCCTCCCTACATGTTGAAGTTGCAATTTTCTATCAGGATTGGCCAACAATGTTGAAAGTCGATCTCTTTTTTTTTTAAGTTGTGCACTCATCAATATCAATATCATTGACTGCGTATTGATTGCCATTGCTATTACGTATTGAATGCCCCATTGACTGCGTATTCAATGCTATTACAGATTTAATGCCCCCCATTTCTACGAACGCCATGATTTAGACGTGACTTCATCCAACCTTCGCGGCTATCTCAATACTGCAAGGCCAAAGTCTAAACCGAGGAACTACAGATTTAGAATATAAACAGGGTTGGGAAGAATGGAAATATTTATGATTGGTTATGTTACATTTTTTTGTGGATGGAAATTAGGGTTGTTGGTTATTGGATTAGGGTTTTGGATACTACTGTATTCTATATGTATAATGTGAAAGAATATAAAATATGTTGTGTTTTTACTGATTTTAGTTTAAGTTTTTATAGGAAAATTTTATATAATGAGTGTATTTACTACTAGCACAGCCACTAACTGGCTGTTGAGAACGCCTAAAGATATAGGGTGCCCCCAATATAAAACGTCTGTGGTAATTCCTCTATGATAATATGAAACCTTTGGCTGTGTTAGGTTTAATCCTACTTAATCATTTAAATGTGGCAATTACATATCCTTACATTAATTTTTTAATGTGATTAGGTAAATGTTAAAAAGTAAACATTAATTTTTTAATGTGATAAATGCAAGAAAGTTATGAACAATAAATCTGATCCATTGATTTTGGGGGACGACTAAGAATATGCCAGCATCTTCAATGCATAGCCATCAGATTAAGGTTTAAAGTTAAATAAGGTTAAAAGATCATTAATTGTGCCCATTATCAATAGGTGTACGGCTTAATTATATATTTTCTATTTTTTTATTGCTTTTATTGAAAAACTATCTGCAACACATTAACAAATGAGCGTTTTAGTATAAGGAAGTTAAAAAATTCTTACACCAGCAACTTCAAGGATGGAAATATATTATATATAATCCACTACGCCTATTATTTTCAGTGATACAATTAAACTATATGAATACAGGTTAGAAATCCATAATCTAGAGAGTTATTTAATGATCAAATTCAAAGTTCGGTGGCGAACGTATATTGTTTACAATCCTTATTTTTTGAATTTATTGCAAACCTCGGGATCATATTCAAATCTTCAACTTGACACCTACATTTCGTCTTGGCTTATGTTCACGAGAATGACAAGAACACAATGGCCCGGATCTTCTCTTTTACAATTTCAGTGTTCAGAGTAAGTTACTGTTCTTGTGACAAATTTAATGCGAAATTCATATAAAGATCAGTCAATGAAAACTTCAACTTGATACGTACGTTTCGTCTTCTGATCACGAGGATGACAAAACACAATGGCCCCGATCTTCTCTTAATTTTTACAATTTTAGTGTTCAGAGTAAGTTACTGTTGTTGTGACAAATTTAATATGAAATTCATATAAAGATTTCTCAATCCCAACTTCAACTTGATACCTACATTTCGTCTTCCTCATATGTTCATGAGGATGACAATAACACAATGGCCCGGATCTTCCCTAAGCTTTTACAATTTCAGCGTTCAAATGAGCTTTATATTTATATAATGTAATTGGAGTAAGTTAATGATGTTGTGACAAATTTAACATGAAACTCATATAAATTTCAGATATGATTAAAATTCTACTCTAATTCAAATTTTTTACGTACATGAAATAAATGTAGTAGTTAGACATTTTAGATATGATTAAAATTTAACCCTAATTCGAATTTTTACGCCCAAAGGCCTACACCTATTGATAATGGGCTTAATTAATGATCTTTTAACCTTATGCATTGAAGATGCTGGCACATTCTTAGTCATCCTCCAAAATCAATGGGTCAGATTTATTGTTCATAACTTATTTGCATTGCATCAGTTAACATGTTTACTTTTTAACATTTACCTAATCATATTAAAAAATTACTGTAAGGATATGTAATTGCCACGTTTAAATGATTAAGTAGGATTAAACCATGCAGCCAAATGTTTCATATTACCACAGAGGGATTACAAATTACCAAATTACCTTTCGGCGTTTGCGAGTTAGCGGCTGTGCTAATATACATACATGAAATAAATGCTTAGATTTTTTTTGGTAAGAATTTTTCATTTTTTTTTTGAAATTACAAATCTTTATTGTTTGAATTATAGTTTTAAGTGAGCATATGTTGAAAAACCTATAATTACTTACTGCTTGTGCAATCTTTATAACTGATATCTACCACTCTATATAGAATCTTTCAAATTTCTAATCCATTTCTAGTCAGATCTCATTTCTCCTCATTCTGACTTATTAATCAAAAAGAATTTGTATGAAAACTTTAACTTTTACATCACTCACAGCTAAAACATAGTTTACTACATGATTTAGACAGCTCCCTATACAACCTGTTAACTACCCACAATCATTATCGATCGCGAGCTTAATCCATCAATAGCATTCACTGAGTCTTAAGGCTGATATGTTCCTTAGTTTGACCGACTGTAACTGATCCGGATTGATTGAATGAATTAATTATCTTCTTCCTTTTAACTCATCAGTTTATATTTTTCTGTTCTCATCAGTTTATATTTTTCTATTTGTTGAATTGGAGTGAAGATTGCGTGGCAGGATTTAACTGTAATTAAGCTCATCACAGGGTGACCAATGAAATCACTACTAAAATTAAAACCAATGAAGACTATTATAGTATAACATGATCGACCAACGAAATCACATACAAAAATTAAACCTAATGAAGATAATTATAATATAATATGACTGAAATTCCGTGTTCACCATCGACAAAATAATTTCACTGCCAACTAAGAATTTAAGTTGATACAAATGTTCAGGGTCACTTTTAAAATTTAATTGGACAAAATTTTGGCACTGGTCATAAGTTGAGAATAATTTCTTGTAGTTTTTACTACTAATTATAATCAGATTTAGCTACTGTTTATTACCATATTCATCTATAACAAGCTAAATTTACACATGAATGGAATAAATAGCTTATTGAAACAACATTTAAATATAGCTTATTATAGCAACATTTAAATCATTTTCAATTAAAGAGTATAAGCTCATAATACAAATATAAGCATTTAAATCATTCTCAATTACAAAGTTAATGTGGCAAATAAACTCATAATACAAACATAAGTAAGATCAAACACTTATATTTTATAAACAAGTTGTTTGAGACTTTTATTCAATCATAGGTTTGTTGTTTCAAATCTTAATAGTTGAGGCTAGTAATCCACAAAAGAAAGTGGTCTCTCACTATCCATTCATAGCTCAGAAAATTTACAACCACCTATTGATATTCTCCTACAATTATCTCAATTTTCACAATATGGTTGTTAATGAGTACCTCAAAATATGGGAAAAAACAAAATCCAAAACATGCTAACCCTAATCTTACTACAAAAATTGAAATCAAAATCAAAATAAGTTTAGAAGACCTTTCAACCCATAAGAAGAAATGAGGAACTACCAATTCGTCCTATGAGAAATAACAATGTAGAAGACCAACTTAACAAGGCTATGATGATCATGAAAAAACGGGTGATATGAATGAAATGCAAAGTAAATATGATCTTAGACCTAGACAAAATAAACAGCATGTAACTCAAATCAAATGAATCTTAAGAGGTCCTTCAAAATTCTGTTATCAAATGATAACAGAACCAATCAATTATTATCCAAATTATTTCAATGTAATAAAAGAAATAAATAAAATAAAGGTTCATGTTCTTTTAACAAAATTAGTTAAAAATATTGCTTGCAGAGATGATTTAGAAAAGAAATTCAATAAAATGAATTAGACACTATAAACCTGTAGGATGACTCTCAATAGGTTTTGGCATCTGGAAGAAATAAATAGTGTAACTGCCCCTTTCTATATGATTTTGATTTTCCATGATCATATTTTTTCCATGATCATCTTCTACATAACTGTGTAGGAGCATCAAACAATCTTATGTGAAAAGTAATCGTGGATACATTTGGGTTAGATATTACTAGGCCCTATAAATATTTCTATTCATTCTATTCGAAAAAATTAAAATATATATGAGTGATCAGATATTTAGTTGTTCATTTGGTACACATGCAATCAAAGAGTGTAATGATGGATGTAGTAGTTGTTGATATAAGCTACAACATGATATTATCTAGATTATAGGGAGCTAAATTGAGATGGTCATTATAATTAGATATGACTTATGAAACAATCCCACTTTTTGGTGACTCGACTAGAAGATTATACAAGGAATATAAGGGTTAACACTTTGTTTCTTTTTCAACCAACTCCTCACTAGTTTTTTTTTCGACCAACTCCTATCTTTTTAGTGTTCGATCCTCCCACAATAACCAATACACCACTTCCCAATTATTGGAAAATTAGTTGTCATTGATTTCAACCTTAGAGGAAGCCTTAAAGAAAATCCTAGAAGCCCCTAAAAGTGATGATGATGTGTCCACTTGATGAATCCTTGAAGAGCCTTGAAGGAGCCTTGACATAAGTGTATATAACTCAAAAAATTTCCCCTTATGGTGTAGCTTTTAAGCATGGCCCTCACGGAATGAGATAACATGTGGTTGTTTCCACATGTCCACTTTGAGTTGTACACAAATGGAGCATTGAAGGAGCCTTGAAGAATCCCTAAAACCAAGTGAAGAAGCCCATAAAGTTAAGTGAAGAAGTCATTAAAAATAATAGAAGAAGCCACTAAAGTGAAGTGAATAATCCTCTAAAGCGAAGAGAAGAAGCCCCTAAAGTAAAGTAAAGAATCCCCTAAGCTTGGCCATCCTTAAGGAAGAGGTGTGACCCAAAAGTTGTGACCCTTGGTTGCACCCGGTCATGTGGAGAAGACTCATACAAATAAGAGGAGCCTTATTTGGAATTTGTATCACACCAATTCGACCTATCCAAGGAAGATGAGTGAATTTCATCCTAGAGGAGCGAATTTCCAAGGGAGGATGAAGTGAAGAAGGAAAATTTTCCAAGGAAAGATGAAGTCTTGTGATGATTTTCTCTAAGGTTTTCTTTGAAGGTCATCTTGGAATTTTCGATATATATTTTTTTTCTAGAATGATTAAGATAGTGAAACTTGGAGGTGTTTCAGAATATATAGTGAATAATCTTGGGTACAAATTTTAGGTCTTGACTCATTATAGGTTTGGAGTTATACTGAAGTTGAGGTTTTTAAAACTAGGGTTTTCTTCCTCAAAACAAGTCATCTTGTCATGTTTTCTATAATTGTTTTTTGGGGACGATTCAAGGAAAAAAAATTGGAGTTTTAGAGAAGATATTGAAGAATATTGGGTACAAGTTTCAAATCTCTGATTTATTATAGGAACATATTTATACTTGTTGGAAGTTAGGGTGTGTGACTAATCCACAAACTAGTCCCAAATAGATATTCTAGATAAAATGGTTATAAATGAAGCTTGGTAGGTCCAAATTGAATTCAACTTGTTGAATTATAAGGAAAAAATATCCTAATAACTGAGGTCCAAATTTCATAATCATAAATGGAAAATTGAGCTCATGGTTAATCTTACAAGATTGCATATTTGAGGTACACTTCTCAGCAGTTTTCTATGCAAATTTAAGAAGTGATTTTGGCATTGTATTTGAAGGTTGATTTGATATTTATCATCATTTAAAATATTCCAAGGGGATTGATGTATCCTTCTAGTACGTGCTAGAAAAGGGAGTGGGCGATTCCTTTAAGTTGGTGTTTGTAAAATCTTGAAAATACTTAAGAAACGTTTTGGGGGTTTTCTTCCAGTTGGGTTTCCACGTAAAAATGTGTGTGAAATGTGTATGATTTTATGTGATGATGAATGAAATGATGAATGGTTAATGTTTATGTAGTGCTTGAAGTTTAAAATTGTTGAAATAATTCTATAATGATTCACCCCCACCCTCTTAATATTCTTGAATATTTTAACAATTGGTATCAAAGAGGGTTCCTTCAAGAACAGTTTAACCACTAGAATGAAGATCATGGATAACCAAGTATAATTTACCAAAAATGGAACACCCTTGTCTGATGAGAAAAATTATAATTTTTGGAGCATAAGAATGAGAGCATTTTAGCAGGCACGGGGATTTGATGTTTGGAAAGTTGTAGTAAATGGATATAATGCACAAGATTCTCCCCAAACACATAATGATGGGGAAAATCTTAGTGAATACAATTCAAAGGATATAAATTTCATTCTAAGTGTTATAACAGGTTCATAGTTTGTTAAGGTTATGCATTGTGATTTTACAAAGGAAATCTAGGACAAGCTCAGGAATTTTTATAAAGGAGATGCTAAATTCAAAGGGGCCAAGCTTCAGACTTAAGAGGGAAATTTTAACATCTGAGAATGAAGGAAGATGAAGATATTGTAGCTTATTTTCTCTGAGTTGATGAAATTGTGAATACTATAAGATGACTAGGAGAAAAGATTGAAAATTCACTTATTGGGCAAAAGATACTGAGATCTCTCCCAATGAGATTTGACACTAAAATATCATCTCTAAAAGAAAGAAAAGACTTGGATACATTGAGCATGGATGAATTACATGGAATATTTACAGCATATGAAATGAGAACAGAACAAGAAAATCCATTGAGAAGGGAAGAAACTTTCAAAGCCTCCAAGAAGAAAAGAAAGAAAAAACCAAGGTCAAAAACCTACTCTAGCAATAGTGATGATTCAAATAATGAAGAAGAATCCAACTTTGTGAGAAAGATTAAAAGAGGAACCGACAATTTCAAAGGTAAGATTTATTTCAAATGCTTTAATTGTGGTAAAGTTGCCAATTTTTCTTCCAAATGTCCTTATGCAAGGGGTTCAGATAGTGATGAAGAAGAAGTTCCTAAGAAAGAAAATAAATATAAGAATTTAGGGACAAGGAAAGAAATAAAAAAAATATTTTTGAAAAAGAAAATCCTCTATTCAAAAGACAATATTTCCTCATCCAATTAAGATGATGATAGTGACATTGACTCAATAAGAGTACTCTTCATGGCGTTAAATACTCAAAAGGGAAATAATGAAGGAAACTATGAAGAAGAAGGAGAATTCAATATTAAGGTAGGATTGATCATTGCCTTAAGTGATCTAATAATAGAAAGGAATAAAAAAAAATCTCTCAAAGAAGAGTTAAGTAAAATGAAGGCTTTCAAAACCCTAGAAAAAATTCTAAATAAACTAAGAAAACTATCATATATCTAAGGATTCATTTGGAAGAAGCCAAAGTAATTGAAGAAACACTCAAGAGACAACTAGAAGAAAAGAAAAAAATAACAGAGAATCTGGAAGCTAAAATAGTCTTACTAGGAAAGGAACTATAAAAGGACATCCAACTAAATTTTGGAAATAACCCCAAAATACTAGATGAAATCATTTGCAATAAAAACCATTCTATGAAAATTCTAGACTTGGATAAAAAAAATAATAATATTGATGAGAGTTCAATATCTATGGTGACAAGAATGAAACAAAGCACAAAAGTTATGCAGATACTATCAAGGGTTCCATCAAGAAAGAAGAATGCAATCCTCTAAAGTAGGACATATAGAAACTAGAAATAAATAAGAATCAAGAAGAATATTGTGCATTCAAAGGAATATGGAATTAGAAACCAACAATGAAGAAGACCCAAGAAGAATCCCATGATTTCAGAAGAACAACACCAACTAGAAGACCACCCACACCTAGGTACCAAAATCTTTTTCTTGGCTTGTGTTATTCTTGCAATAATTTTGGGCATAAAGCCATAAATTATAGAGCCTATGCAAAGGGTAGAAACACATGGAACATAAGTAGCTTTGAAAATCCCAAGAATCATTATGAGGGAAATCATCTTAGAAATCCTCGTGAGGCATTTGATAGAAATTATAACTGTTTCAATTCTCTAGGTTATGAAATTGAATGCTACAAATGTAATAATTTTGGACACATAGCCAGAAATTGCAGAATTGATTTGATAGTTTCTTAAAGGGAAAATAGGCATGTTCTTTTCAATCATATATAGGAACAAAAACTAACTTGGAAAATAAAGCAAGAAGATTTCAAGGCTGAGAAATGTGGGTTTTCCTTACAAGACCAAAATAGAAGAATCCATTGGTATATTGATAGTGTATGCTTAGAGAATATGACTAGAAACAAAAACATATTTGTAAAATTAAAGAAATAAAAAGAGGGGTCTGTCACGTTTTACAATGATATCTCGGCCAAATTATAGTAAAAGGAATAGTAAGTCTTGGAAACAAAGATGTTGTGGCAGAAAATGTCCTACTTATTGAAAATATGAAGCATAATTTTCTAAGTGTGATCCAATGTGTGATGAGGGAAACAAACTTATATTCAATTCAAAAGAATGTGAAATAAGGAAAGAAGAATTAGAGACGAACTAGTGGAAACAACGAAAAGGACTCCAAACAGTATATACATCTTGAATGAGATCAAAGAATAAAAATAATGTTTGGGAAAAGAAGATTAAAGTTGGCTTTGGCATAAGAGAATGGGCCATATACACTTTGATAATATTGTCAAGATCAGCAAGAAGCAAGTTTTAAGAGAAATGCCAGAAATTACAAATCCAACGAATACTATGTTCAAGCACTATCAGCATGGAAAACAAACAAAATTTAAATTCATGAAAAATGATTGCTCTATGACAAAACCATTGGAGATTGTACACACTAATTTATGTGGTCCCATGAGAAAAAATGACTAGATGGTGAATAATACTTCATGCTATCATTGATGACTACACCAGAATGACATGGGTTTGCTTTCTTAAGAAAAAGTCAGAAGATTTTGAATGTTTTAGGGTATTTAAGGAACTGGTTAAAAATGAAATTGATTTGAAAATAAAATGCTTAAGATCAGATAATGGAGGTGAGTTTAATTCAAATGAATTCGGGTATTTCTGTGAAGAACGGGGAATAAAAAGACAATTCTCAACAACTAGAAGACCTCATAAAAATGGAGTTGTTGAAATGAAAAACTGAATTATACAAGAAATGGTGAGAACCATGTTGAATGACCCCAAGCTAAGTTATAACATTTGGGGACAAGAAGTGCATACAATAGTTCATATCTTGAACAAATGATTGATCAAAATTAATAGTGATAAGACTCCATATGAGTTATGGAAAGGAAGACTGACCAATGTCAAGGACTTTAGAGTGTTTGAAAGCAAGTGTTATATAAAGGGCAAAGACAAGAAAATTGGAAATTTTCACTCCCAGGAGGACAAAGGCATATTTGTTGGGTACTCATGCAAAATCAAAACATATAAGTGCTACAACCTAAGACTCAACAAGATAGTGGAAAACATCAACGTAAAAGTTGATGAAACGGACTTGTTGAATACAAGGAAGGAAAGAAGAAATTAAAACATCTTTGAAGAACATGAAAATGAAAAAATAAAGAAAGAAGAGAAGCAACCAGAAGCAGAACAAGAAGAAAACAACCAACAAGATTTTCAGACAACTTCTAGGATACCTAACCATCGGGTTCATAAGAATCATCCACCAGAACAAATCATTGGAGAAAGAAGTTTCATAATAGAAACCATAAGAGGAAGGAAAGCATAGACACATGAACAAGGACATTTTCATTACTATCCATAGTTGAACCAGGTAAGTTTGAGGAAGCCATAAATGATGAACATTGGATCAAGGCTATGGAAGAAGAACTAAATCAAATAGAGAAGAATGAGACATGGGAACTAGTTCCAATACTAAAGGAAAAAAATGTGATTGGGACACAATGGGTCTTTAGAAATAAGCTAAACGAATATGGACAGGTAACTAGAAACAAAGAAAGACTAATGTGAAAAGGATATGCTCAAGTTGAAGGAATACTTTTTGAAGAAACCTTTTCTCCCATGGCCAGAATGGAAGCAATGAAAATGTTCTTGGATTATGCATGCTCCAAAACTATCAAATTGTATCAGATGGGCGTAAAATCATCTTTGCTAAATGGAGAATTAGAAGAAGAAGTCTACATAGAACAACCATAAGGGTTTCTACTATCAGAAAAGGAAGATTATGTTTGCATCTTCAAGAAAGATCTGTATGGACTTAAGCAAGCTCTGGTACTCAATATTGGACAGGTACTTATAGTAACAAAAATTTAGAAGGGGAAATGAAAATAGTAACCTCTACATAAAATTGGATCAAGGCATTATGATTATTATTGAAGTGTATGTTAATCACATCATCTTTGAAAGTGATGATGATAGATTGAGTCAAAATGTTTCCAAGAATATACATAATGAATTTGAAATGTCCCTACTTGGGGAGTTGACTTTCTTCTTGGGACTCCAAATATCTCAACTAGATGAAGGCATTTTCATTTATTAAATCAAGTACATCAAGGAAATGTTAAAGAAGTTCAAAATGGAAGAACATAAACTTGTGAGTACTCCTATGGTTATTGCTTGCAAGTTGATAAAATATGATGAATCTAAAGAAGTTGATAAAAGACTCTACAGATCAATGATTGGTAATCTATTCTATGTGACAACTTCAACACCAGATGTAATGAAAGAAATTTGACAAGTCACAAGATTTCAAGTGGCATCAAAGGAAACCCATGTTCTAGCAGTGAAAAGGATCTTCGGATATCTTAAAGGAACAACATATTTTTGGCTATGGGTTAACCATGGTCACCTACATAGATGTAGATTGAGAAGGAAGTATTGGTGAGAGAAGAAGTACAAGTGGAGCATATTTTTACTTATGTGAATTCTTAGTGTCCTGGTTGAGCAAGAAGCAGACTTCGGTATCCTTATCCACAATAGAAGCAGAATATATCGCAGCATCAACATGTTGTACTCAGAGTCTCTAGATGAATCAAACCCTGCAAGACATACAAGTGAGATATGATGAGCCTATTTCAATACTCTGTGACAACACCAGTGCTATAAACATCTCCAAGAATCCAATGATGCATTCCAAGACCAAACATATTCCTATTAAGTTCCACTTTCTGCGGGAACAAGTCAAGGAAAACAATATCAAGTTAGAGTACATTGGGATGAGAGAAAATATTGCAGACATCTTCACAGAGCCTCTTTCTAGGGAGACCTTTGAGTATCTTCAAAAAAAACTTGGAGTAATTTCTGCTCCAAATTGATTTCCATAATCTTCTATAAGAACAAAAAGGGGAATATTGTCAGTGTAACATCAAGTTCCATTGATCAAATTACATAAATTGAATTATTATTTGAGGCCAACACTTGCGAGCAAGTGATCCGATTAAAACATGGTATATTATGATTATCGTTTTTGGTTTATGTGTTTATGCTAAGATTTAGAATTGAAATTGATATGTTATTGATATTGATGTATATAATTGATAGGTATTATGATGAAGTTTCATGAGTGTGTAGGAAGCATGACATGATGATGATGTTGATGACATCGACCAACTTCCTTGGACTCTAGATTGAGTGAGGGAGTGGATTATTTACTTCGGTTATGAATACTTGATTTGTTATGCATATATATTATATGGTGATTTCGGTTATGGATTTCATATATATGATTTATTGATGTTATCTTTGTCAACGGATGCATGAATGGTGATGCTTGCTAATCAGACTCACATATGGAGTAAAGGGGTCATACACAGATATTAGATGGATGAGGGAGAGGTGTGGCAATGTCCCTGTCACACCTTACTAGCACTCCCATTGTGACCTGAAATAAAGGTTAATGACTACATTGTTCTGATAGATTCATGATGTTGTGAGGATAGATAAAGATAGTCTCTCATGAGGATTTCTGAGTGATCCGTAGGATCTTTTAATGACTTATGGTTGAGTTTTAATTTTGCATGCGTTAATTAACCATTGAGAAACTTAGTGAAAGAATGAGGAAAGAAGAGGAATTATAACAACCATATACATATGTGTAGATCTAAAATGCAATAAAAGAAAGAAAACCATAACACGCAGATTGATAACGGAGTTCGGCACAACTTTGCCTACGTCTCCGGGCCTTTTCTCTGTGGGGGAGGCTTCTTTATTTTTGTTCAAAAGCTCAAAAGTACATCGTTGCAATTCCAAATGCCTACAAGACTGATCTAGTCATTTTCTTCCATATCTCCAGAACCATGCAAAGAAAACGACACGCAAAACGGACGTCCGGAGCTCCCAGAAATGATTCGACAATGTCTCCTCCTCAAAAGCTTCTCTGCCTCAAAAT
>SNQJ01S0057550.1:34424-46160 GCA_010110895.2 Picea sitchensis | reverse complement strand
AGTGGGTTAATGTAAGATCCAAGCAGTTGTCAGAAATGAAAGGAATTTGATGCATATATCTGAAGGTTATAATGACCAAATATGACACATACTATGATACCTGGACCAATTACCTCATGGAGCAAGAGTCTTCTCCGATACAAGTCCAAGTCGAAGGTGAAGGATGCTGCTGCTGCTGACAGGACAAGTCTGATGAAGAAGAAGAAACATGTGTCCTCCAGGGCCATGCTCAGGTCAATCCTGCTCTCGGTACTCCATGTCTAGAACCTGTGGGCCTCGAGACATGATCTCCTAGTTATCCCTAGAAATCGGGGATAAAAATACCCACCATCATACTTGACTTGTACCGCATGGAGCAAGACCCAAGTGACATGTGGTGGCAAGCTGGTGTGGAAGATGACCAAGTGTTGGGTTACCATGGTGGCGATGCGAATATCTAGCTTTGCAGAAGGATACTATTGGTCATGTGGTCTGTCAACACTCCATATCTACAACTTGAGGGCCTCGAGACATAATCTCCTTAGTTATCCACAAAATGGGGATAACATCTGGCTCCTACTTGGGCACATGTGCTCGTCCAAGAGTGCATGAGAACCGCAACATCTCCTGGTAGACCTGTGTCTGCAAGGAAACATCGAATTGTCAAGTGCAGGATGGCCTACTCATCCTCGTTCTCATATGGTCATAATCAAAACCAACTAAGCTAGAAAAAGAAAATTTTGACAAAATTTCTAACTAAGTATACATATATTATGATGAAATCGATAATGCAAGTAGAGAAAAATGAAAATGCAATGCAACTAAACTAATATGAGCAAACAAAATGCAAGATGCAAGATGACTTACCTACTTACCTGGGTTCCTGGGACCTTGAAGATCAAGTCTCGAAGTCATGGATGATTTTAGGGGCTAAATTTCGCTCATGGGCTAATTTTCCATGGTTTTTCCAAAAATGAGATTCGCTATTTTAAAAATAATTCGCGCAAATTCTATACGATAAAATTATTTTACCTTAAAAATCGCCAAAATTTTATAAAAGCTATATAAAATCCTTAGAAATTTGAATATTTTTACAAAAAAAATCGCCAAACATTTATAGTTGGCATATGAAGGATTAGTAAGATTCGCCAAGGTTTCTACATTTTAAAATAAATTTCCATCCTTAAAATCATCCCTGCTCGAAGGTGTCAGGTAAAATCGTACAACCAGTGMAACCACCTGATTATCGGACGAAGACAATTCCCCTTGTKCTTAATCATGTGTAACAACAAAGATAAGTCCARCACATAGTAATTATGAGCATAAATAAACATATAATCAATCATGAAATAAAACTCATGGAGATGGGTGGGAGGGAGGAAATTCTGCTGAAAAGAGAAACCACAATCTCGATCGTCTTGAAACTCCTGTTTGCAAGCATAGCCAGAAGCCTGATCTATCCATCTCTGGAGTGGACTGGCAGATGTAGATGACAACTCATCTTCATCCTCATCAACAAAATCACTGCTCCTTGAAGACTGAGAAGATGTCAGATAACTCAAGAAGACCCCATGCTTCACCCAAGGGGAAGAAATGAGGTACAGGATAGGCTCAGGTCTAGAAGAAGAAAAACACTGCCTCTTCGTCTATGAATCCTTGTGAGAATCTCCAAGATGACAAAACTTCTACTTCGTAGAGTGAGCCTTTGATTGCCCCGAGATGGCTATGTCTTGGTACTCTTCCAAAATCAAGGGAGAAAATGTCTAAAAATTCTCATAGAAAAAATATGTATCCCTAAAAGGATATGCATCACCCTGAAGATGCCATGACAAGTCATTCTGAAATGGATCGAGCAAATTTATGATCATGTCACCATCACCATCCCAAACATATGATTCATATATGCACAGAGACCAATCCTTTGTTTGGGGACTGCCCTCAATGTTGTAAGTGGGATCTCTGTCAAAGGTGAAAAGGCTCATGTCCCATCCATGTTTTCCAATCTGTATGAAAGTGTCAATATGTTGATCAATTGTATTCAAGGGCTCTTCTAGTGCTCCTTCACTTCCAGTATCATGGAATAGGTTGTCATTAAGATCATCGAAAGGGTCATAACTCATAGTGTTCTCTTCTTGATGCGTAGGAGGAATAGCGACTTGGATGTCTTCATCTGGGTCATTAAATGAAAGCACTTCATTTTCAGTAAATGCCTCCTCAGAGCCTTCAACGTGATAAGCTTCATCAAGATCTTCTTGAAAGCTTTTTTCATAAGCATATTCTTCAAGCATCTCTTTTACTTGATTCATCAGTTCTTCAGTGGCTTCATTAGCATCTTTTTCCCTTTCCATCTGCAAAATTTCCTTCCATGAGGGATGGCGGGGTCTTAGTTGATTCCAAGGTGCCATAGTCCCATCGACTAGAAGAACAACTCAAAGGAGTTTCCAAGGGAGAGCAAGGATTATCAAAGGGTGAAAGGGGAGAGCAAGGGAAAGGTAAGTAATGGAAAGGTGGGTTCGGGAATTGGTGGAGTTGCCAGACAAACTTTGAAGAAGGTTTGTCAAAGAAAAATAGGTAAGTTCTTGGAGTGGAGTCGCCAGGCAAGCTCGGGGTGAAGGATTTGGGAAAGCAACTTGCCAAAAGTGTTTTTGTAGTATTGTGGTGACTATTCCGGCCTGTCTCGCGGGTGACCCGGGTTCGATCCCCGACAACGACGCCAAAATGTTATAGAACAAGTTGTAGGTTGGGCAAAGCCCGACCCAACCACAAAAGCATGTGCTACAACTATGGGACACTACACCCAATGGCACCTCGATGTAGGTCCTGCACTTGGGGGGTGACTAAGGTCACTCCTGGGAGGCAATCCCGGAGACCCTAGGGGGGAATGAGATGGATGAAGGCAGGTGTAAGGAGAAGTCCCCTGGAAGGTCAAGTGATAGAAGAATATATTGGTTGAAAATGTTAAGTAAATAGAGGCAAATGGATACCGAGTAAAGAGATAGTTGCCAGTGCACCTGTACCTGCCTGAGACACAAGAAAATACACTTTTCCAACCAATTATAGCAATGGATCAGCAAGTTAATCTTGCTGTCCCTAAAACACAACAGCATACAAGTTAGTAAATCAGCAATAGATTACATCCAAATCAGCAAGTAAAAGGTCTATATTAGTTAGCAATGTCAGCAATAAAACTAGTAACCAATGTGGACCGAAAATAGCACTTCAAGACTGAATAAAGATGGTTGTCATAAAAGTAAATTTCTGCAGCAGTATATCAGCCTTATGGCTGTAGCATTCGATGAAGTACAACAACAAATCTGACCATCAAATAGTGCCAAAAGTTAGCCCAATAGATGCACCTAGGTTAGTAGGTTAAACTAGCAATGTTAGAGGGTTAGTCTAGGGTTAGTTTGTGAGATATTTGCGGTTAGGGTTAGAGTTTAAAGCAGCCCTAATGGTTGTAGGTTAGTTTTACTACAACAATATGAATTTGTGGGAGAAAGAGGACACCCCAAGGGAAGAAGAATCCCAAAGGCATCAAGATCATTATCCAAAAGAAACAACTTCAAAACTTGAAATTTGTATGTTTACCAAGGCAACAATTTAGTTCTCCCATGCAATAAGTAAATGACTAGTGCCTTTAAGAAAGGGTTAATGGAGTCAAGAGAATATGAAGAAGCTAGATAGGCTACTTCCTTGGGGGTGTAAACCTTTTTACTCCCCAAGGCAAGCTTCTCTTAACTAGGGTTTTAACTAGGAGGGTGTATGCAATTATACTCCTTTTAGTAAACTTTTATGAAGCAATATTCCCTTAGCAATAAAATGGTGGAAACACAAGTAGGGGTGTATGCCCTTATACTCCCTACTTGACTCAAGCAAATAGAACCTTTAACTTGTAGAAATGATAATACCATGAAATAAATGGCACCTTCAAGCATTAGAAGGCAATGAAAGCTAGACTAACCACCAAAAAAGCAATAAAGAAATCCTTCCAAGGCTAGCACACCATCTCCATAAACCATAACCAAGACATAGCCATAATCAAAAGCACAAGAGAGAGAACTAGCCAAAGAGAGCGAAAATTTCAGTCCAAGAGCCTCTCACAATGGAGAGTTATGTTAT
Source organism: Picea sitchensis (assembly GCA_010110895.2). NCBI lineage: Eukaryota > Viridiplantae > Streptophyta > Pinopsida > Pinales > Pinaceae > Picea > Picea sitchensis. The sequence goes on along the minus strand of SNQJ01S0057550.1, from coordinate 42,062 downwards.
TAAAATGAGATCTTATGATCTCGATTTATACAAGATGTAGCTAACATAGTTTGTCCACATAATATTAGGGAAAAGACAAGATTAGGGGTCAACAACCCTAATCTTGCCCCTTTACAAAGATAATATTTAAAAATTCTCTTTAATTTCACTTTTGCACAAAGAAAACCCTAAAACAAAGGTGACATCATCTCTTGAAGAAGGACGTTTTGGTAGATTGAGCATGTTGTTGGAGCTGGGCTGCAAAGTAGGGCCTCCAAAGGCCATGTGGAAATAATCCGGAGCCTCTCCACCTCAAAATGCCATGTGTCATGCAATGATTCATCATCAACCACCATATGCCCCTCAAATGTGACGTCAAGCCCCTAGGGAGTGACGTTTTCCCCTTCTGGGCAAGTCGTTTGGCATGCAAATGCTGGCCTCCAAACACATCTCTCTGTCGTTTGGCATGTGGGCCTATGTCATCCATCCCGTGGGTTGCTCGCCTTCATGGAAGCCCAAGCTAGGCTTGTTCTTCCAAAACTGGCCACCAACCTGTACCTGCAAAACAAATGGATATGCCCTCCAAGGATCTCAAGTCAAAGCATCATGATGAGTGAATCAAGTCAATAAAAGAGCCATTAAAGCATGTATACTAGGACTACATCATATGAACATGTGCTTAAGAAACTAGACGTTTTTCCAAGTTTAGTTGTGGGTGGGTTGCAATGGTACTTGTTTTCAATGAATCAAACCCCCTAAGTCTAGGCACAACACTATTTGAGTCATGTGAATGAAATGAAATGGATGGGGAAGTACTCAATGGGTATGGGTTTCATGATATGCAAGGGTCCATAGTATCTCATTTATGGGTGCCTTTGTGGAGGGTGTGCTGCACCTTCGTCCATAATGCATTGTTTTCGAAGCCCATCAATTGCCTTTTATCTTTCTTTCTTTGTATTTTCCTTCAATATAGCATAGGGCAAGTTGGAGGCTACTGTCTTGGCATGGTGACAAGATATCGATAGTGTCACCCACAAGTACTTTCATTGGCTCGTGATGAGACCCGCTTTCCCTCAACCTTGCAATTGAGAGCCATTACCCTGGTCTGATAGCCAAAAATGGCAATGTCATACCGTTAGATACCCATGGATGTGATAGGTTGGCTCGTGATGAGACCCCCTATGCTCAACTGATCCTTTAAGCATTTTTATTTATTCTTTTCATGGGGTCCTTATTTGCTTGCGGAGAAGCTTTTCATTGCTTTCTCGAGATCCCCTGGGCGTAGCATTTGGAAAGTTCTTTAATTAGGTTTTTATCTTTTGCCAGCTAACTCCCCTCTGGGCCTTCAACCCCTTCTTCCCATGAAATGAGGAATGATCCCTTCTAGATTCAGTCTACCCCAAAATCCCAAGAGATGATGTCATGAGGGGAAATGATGATGGAAAGTGGTAAGTATGATCGGGAGTGGCACGATGACTCATCGAAGGAAGCTCCCAGAGACACCCCATCCTAAGAGTGACCATCTACTTTAGCGCCCCAAGCCAACCACCAGTATTTAAACAAGGTAAAAGGCATAGTTTCCAAAGCAAATGTCTCATAATAAAAAATAACCTCTGATATACAAGCTAGAATGCCTCAAATATTAAAATTATACCCACCATCATACCTCACTTGTACCGCATGGAGAAAGACCCAAGTGACTTGTGGTGGCAAGCTGGTGTGGTTGATGACCAAGTGTTGGGTCACTGTGGTGGCGATGCGTGTCTCTACCTGTGCAAAAGGATACTGTTCGTCATGTGGTCTCTCGACACTCCATATCTGCAACCTGAGGGCCTCGAGACATAATCTCCTTAGTTATCCACAAAATGAGGATAACAGGCATCATGTAGGGTATTTTTTACAGGTTGTTGGGACAACCTGTGTGTGTGTCCAAGGGGATCTTGGATTGTAGATCAGATCATAGTGCAACAGAGGTAGTCGAAGTGTCTTCCAGTGCAGAGGGAGTAGCTACAACAACAATAGATTTTATGGGGGCAATGATTTATCTAGAAGGAGGTTCTTTCAGAAGTACCTTCCTGGCTAAGAGGGAGTGTTTTCTTTTGGGGTAGCTCGGATAGGTACTTACGAATTTGCGGTGCCTGGCATGTGGAGGTGTTTGAGCAACATTCTCTAGAGTGGCTTTTATGCAATGACTAAAGGGGTTTTTGTAAGTTGCGTGACTTAAGTGATATAAGTCATCTCAATGAAAGATTAAGTCATGACAGTTAGATCGTGAGATCCAAGATCTAACCTTGGCCATTGAGATCTAGGGTTATGGTTTTAGTCATTAGGGGATTATAAAAGCAGATCTAAGGAGAGTGAGGGGCATACAATGAATGCATAGGAGCAAGAGGGAGTCTTGCTCATGTACTTGTGCCTTAGTGGGTAGGGCTTAGGAAGTGTGCAAAGGGTCATCGAGGGAGATAGCATCCAAGTGGGCTAGTCTATCACTGCATTGTAATCCTCTAAGGGCCATTATCCTAGGAAGGGAGCCAAATAATAATGAAACTCATAACATGTTTTCCTCCAAGGGTTTTTCCAAGGGTGTTTACCCGAATCTCGTGTGCAATGTGTGTCTGGTTTTTGTGTTAATGCTTTTGCTTATTTTTCATTGAGTTACTTAGCTGTGCTTTAGTTCAATAAATGTATTTTTCTCAGAATTAACTGTCGGGTGCTAGGTTAACATATTTCAACATTCCCTAGGTACCCCATATTACCTCCCTAGTACACTATTACTCTATAGATAGCCTGGAAACTTCTCTTTGCCAACCATCCATCCCAACAAAAATATATGKCTTCTTTGACAACTTCTCTCTGCAAGCCAACTGTTTCTTCACAAGTTTTCATTTGTTGTACCTTTCAGCTTACTCCTTCCTCATCGTTTGATTCCAATGCTATGGTTGTCTCGAAATGTGAATYTGTTCTTTCCAACTATCTATATTATAGTTCTAAGTCCTGGCCGATCTCTCTTAAGACAATTCCAAATGTGAATTTTAAACTTTAAAATTACTTGCAAAAGTCCTTCCAATTTTAAAAACTTTTCTCATCTCTTCTTGAATTGTGTGCTTCTTGTCCAACCTTTTCCCATTGCGATATAATCCTTTCCAACCCTTTTGCACTAAGATGTATCGTTGTCATCTCAACAACCAAACTTCTTACTACGTGTAGCATTCTCCTTTTATGCGACATAGAATTTGCATTGCCTTTTGCCAATTCCTTAGTTTGATGTATTCTTCTCTAACTATCAATTAATATTGTCTCTTGAATTCCCAGAACCATTTGCACCTGCATGTGAATGCCCCTGCCACTATTTGCTTGATACAACACATCAAGACTCAATATGCTATTGCACCATTTTATTGGATGACTTTATCGAATTCCAAACTTCCTTGGCTTGTTAGAATGTGTTTGCTTAGTTGTCTATTGCTATGTTGTGCAATGCATTATGTTCATGTTGTTGTCATTGCTCTCTTGTCAGACATTTGGAATTCTTGAGTATCTCACCCACCGTCGCCAATATGTTCATTGACTAGGACATCTCATAACATCATGGGAGGCACCAACAATCTGCTTGTGATCCTCTCAAGACCTTGTAGCTTGCAAATCTGGTCTATTGGTCTAAATCAAGGGTTCTATCAAACAATCTCATACCAATTAGAATCGTGAATTAACACTATTGGTCTACCTTAAAGATTCTATCTTTGTTTTCCTCATGTGAATTTGTGTTGAAGTTACTAGTCACTGCTAGATGGATGATGCATGTCCTTAGAATGGAAAATAAGCCATAACCTTTTCCCGTAAAAGGCGGAGAGGGAATTGATAGCTAGTTGCTACATTTGTCATTGTAGATGACTCATGATGATGAGATACATTTATATATATTCAATGTCATTTTGTATTGGTTGTATAGTTTTGAGTTCTTGATTGGATAGCTATTGGGGTTCAATATAGAGTCTAGACTTTAATGTATCATTTTTCCATATTTATGTGCTCATGTGGTTATTTTATGTTGTTGTTGGTTTAAATTGTTAAAAAAATTGAAAAAAAGAATTTATTTTGTAGTTTTTAATGCTTCCTATACTTTGCTGATTTTTTCCTTGTTGTTTTCGACATCCCAATGTTTTGGACCCCCGACAATTTTTTGTTGATATCAACGTTTTCAACAATTCCACAACAGGTGGTCTTAAATTTCTTATTTCCTTTTTTTTATAAATTTTAATACGTCCATCAAATAATGCATGCTTATCTCTTATTTTTGTGTGGCTTTTCATGCCTAGGTGCCTCTGCTCCTCTATCCTTTTCCTTTCAGTTCCATGCCCTCATGTGCCAAAATTCATGGCCATGTTCTTGTGATAATGCTCCCACAATGTCTTCTTCCTTGTTATGCTTCCACAAATACCTTATGCTATCAGGCTTTAACGTCGCCGATGCCGACATTTTACTGTGGCTTTGATACCGTTTTGAAGTTCCACATACAAATATGTAGAATACTTGCACAAAGATAAAGGGAAGAGAGATATTTAATATTATTTGATCTATCATAATGATAGTGTATATTTGGATCAAGATTGTTATAGTTAGGCATAATTTTGCCATTCTTTGTGCCATTATCTTGAACATGTGGCTCTCTGAGCATTTGGGATGAGTAAATTTAGAGTTAAAGTGCGTGTAGGCTTTAGACGAGACTACCATACTATTGGTCACATTCTTACACTTTGATCTGTCATAAAAGAGGCTATGTAATGGTCCGCTAAGGTCGTTTATTCTATGTTGAGACATCGATCTCTACATGGTTCTCATTCTCCTACTAGACATAATACCTTATTCTTCTAGTCTATTATGTGCAATGTCAGGATGAAATGCTCTATAGCTACTATAGATACTATTATGTGTGATGTTAGGATGAAATGCTATGTAGCTACAATAGACACTATCATGTGCGATGTCAGGATAAAATGCTCTATAGTTAGAATAGATACATGGGAGGAGAGCCAGAGACCCAAACATTGTTTGACAAGTTGTAAACTTAGAGTTCTAGGAGGAGAAAAAGGAGGACTATTTGCCCTCAGTTTCTCTATCAAGATATTGTCTCAGTTCTCTTCTACAAGGGATTGTCTGACCTTGGACGTTAGAAGTGCTTTTGTTTTGGTCTGAGATGTCGAGGCTTCTTCCATAGGCGCTCCCATCTGCCCCGAGTGTTGTCGTCCTTATACACACTTGCAGATGTGAGCTAAGTCCTGCTCACTTAGTGTGTCCTCGGAGGCACAATGCCTAGGTTCAAAGTCCATGCTGTCACTTTGACTTGAACCTTTTCCGTCTAGGCTAACTCCTAGGGAAGCCAAGTGGGGTAGATCCTAGTTACTAGATGAGATTAACGTTTAAGTTCTAGGAGTTGTTTTTAATTGGTTAAAAGGTCAGGGGGAATCTAGCCTATGATGTTAAGAAGCAAATGCAAGATGCAACTATCTAAGTATGAAAGACAAACCTTTTCCTAGGGCAACTAAGACTAGTGCCTAAGATTGGGCAAGGGGTCAACTAAGTTAAGGGGATGTTCGTTACATAATAATTACAAGTTACAAATATTACAAAATTTTAACAAGATAGATACAGATAGATACAAAAGAATATCTAAGATATACACAACTAAACTAAGCTAGATACAAGATATACAATATACTAACAAGTGCTTGAAATGTGCAGGAAATAAGATATTCAAGATGAACAAATGATCAACACATCAAGCCAAGCATGCTCACAACAGATAGAATCCTGTTGGACTGCTTTTCAATGGCAAAAGACGCAAAGCAGTCAAGACCCAGTCAAAAGAATGCCTCTAGGTGGATGCACACTTCTTGAAAGATCACACCACCGATACAGGGATACAAGATAGATGAAAAGATGTAACCACTTAGGCGATTATTCTACCACATAAAAGATAAATTGCATGTAAATTGAAAGACAATGAGATCAATGAGCTTGCAAGTGTGTAATTATATTGCATATGTTGTAGACTTAAGATTAAACTAAGTGATTAAGTGTGAGATTAATTTTAGCCCTATCTAGATGTCAACCCAAAAAACTTTCCTCCCCCAATTACCAAGTGACTGCTGGATGCTCAAGAAGTGAGGCAACGAGGCCTACCCTAGCTTCACAGGTCATTCCTAAGATCAAAGTACTCCTAGAAAGGACGTCGTGCGCCGTGAGATCGTCCCCGGCCTAGCACCTTCCGTTGCCTTCCTTCAACCCCGTTTTAAATGGCGAAGATGGTGAGTTATGGTGTCCTATTAAGTCTAATTAATTTGTTTTAGACCTATGAGCTAAATATTGCAATGCATGTTTGAGTGCTTGTAGCTTGCTAAAAAAAGGTTGCCAAAGTACTGAAACCGAAAGATGTGAAGGCTGAAGCCCTTAAACAATGTAATTGCAAGTTCTTAAGTGTTGAGTTATTGCATGTGAGTGTTAAGAACTGAAAGTGCTGATTGTGAAGGCTGAAGCCTTTAAAGACAAGATTGCAAGTTAACGTCTTAAGTGAGATTATTGCGTGTGAAATGTAAAAGACTGAAAAATAACTTGCGAAATGGAAAGCAATGAATTAATCCTTTAAGATACCAGTGTTTGCACGCATGTGTTAAGTTAAGTGTTGAAACAATAAATGACTTGCATGCAAAGTAAATTACGAAGACAAATATCAACTATGCCTCCACGAGCTCTAATATAGCAATTAAGTGTGAGATCTACTCTAGATTATTTTAGTTTTAAGCATGCATGTAGAAATCACTACTAATCTAGCTAAACTAAGCAAGGAAAGACATAAAAGAAAACTAATCTAAACTTGCAAAGTAAAGACTGAAGGAAAGGAAGGCAAGCCACTTGGGTACAACTCCTTCGAGCTTGCGTTTACAGTATTTTAGAGAGAAGAGAAAGAAGAGAAACTGTTACTACTTCAAGGAGTTATTTTGAGGGTGTGTTGTGCTTGAAATTGGGCAACATGCCCTCTTGTCCTGGTAAGAACCTGCAAAAATCAACAAGCTATTGTTTGCTGATTTGAGCTGCAACACACTTAACAAAGTTACGAGATTTCTGTTTTTCAACAGAAACTCTACACATCTAAAAACCAAAATTTAATATTTGATTAAATGACCTATCTAAGCATGTTATAAATCCCAAAACTGAACGTGAAAGAATGAGGAAGAAGGACAGAAAATGCTAGTGAAGTGTAAGAAAAGATGAGGGTAGATTCGTCCTTGAAGCTATCCCAACAACTTCATAGAGGTGATCTGCAAAACTTAAACCAAAAGTGAGATGGAACAACAGACAATATCCTGCATGCATAAACAATACAACATAGTTTCTATTATATAAGCATGCACAAAATATATAGATGGGCAACTACACTATTGCCTCACCTAGCCTAGTAAACTAATTTACTTGAGCAACTATTGACCAAAACACATAAAGATTCAGAGTGATATCACCTCACAATAAGTGGCACGTCGAGACTAATCTTGAACACCACAGTTCCTCCAAATCTATTTCTGTATTATTAAATGGGAAGAGGTTGTAGCATCAATGCTGCTACAAACTCTTCAAGAGCCAAAACCAGTGACGCAATGTGAAAGA
>SNQJ01S0057550.1:7809-34374 GCA_010110895.2 Picea sitchensis | reverse complement strand
AGCCTAGTAAACTAATTTACTTGAGCAACTATTGACCAAAACACATAAAGATTCAGAATGATATCACCTCACAATAAGTGGCACGTCGAGACTAATCTTGAACACCACAGTTCCTCCAAAACTATTTCTGTATTATTAAATGGGAAGAGGTTGTAGCATCAATGCTGCTACAAACTCTTCAAGAGCCAAAACCAGTGAAGCAATGTGAAAGAAATGAGAGAGAGAGAGAGAGAGAGAGAGAGGGGGATGGGGAAAATTCGGAAGCATAACAATACTGTGAAGAATGGTGAAGAATGAGGGAGTGAGGGGTTTCTTAAATAGCAAAACAAGCCAAGGAGACCCCTCTTGGATCTTCAACACTTGTCAAAGATCCAAAGGGAAAGACGACTCAAAGGTAAAAACGAGCCAATGAGATGACAAGCTTTTAGGGTGAGGGGAAATGGCAAGTGAGTGAGTTGGAGAGTGATAAAGCAAGGAAAGGAGAGGCGTAAAGGGTAAGAAGAGATCCATGCATGCCTTGAGGGAGAAGTTCCTTGCTTTCTAAAGAGATGTTTCCATCTCTATGTGACTTAGAAAGAGGCAATGTGTGAGGTAGGAGGAATGTGTTGGCACACTCCCAAAAGACAAGTGATTGGTGGAGGACGGGTGTAGGAGTGGGAGAGGGGACCCACGATTTAATATTAATGCGAGTTTCCAGACCTTACGTGGAGTTGAGAGGAAAACGTGAGGGTTACGTGAGGGATGTGAGGTGAGTGGGCTTGGAGTGTGGAGTCCACACTTTTAAATGAGGTGAAGGGATATGAAAAGCGTATGGGTGAAAGGAGAGGTCCCACACATCATTTAATGGTAAGTTTCCAATCTTTATGTGTGGCCCTTCCAATTTCATGCGAGAGAAAGCATGAGTTTTAGTTGGAAATGCATGAGGCAAGGTGAGGAGAAAGCGTGAGGTTTAATTGGAGTTACACATGCTTTAGGTAGGATGTGGATGGGTAGAGAGGGTTGTGTGAGTGGAAGGAGAGGCCCCACGTTTTAATTAAGGTGAGTTTCCCAACTAAAGCGTGGAGAGGGGGACGTAAGCTCAAAAATAAAATTAAAATTAAAAGGTGGGTTAATTAAATGAGTGGGTAAAGGGGTAGGTAAAGGTTAGGAAGGGTTAGGTGGTGTCCCTCTCATTAACTTCACACTTTACTTCACCTTATTTGACTCATTATTACAAAATTGACATTTTCTCATGTCTTGGGTTCAACAATTAAAATCGTTGTTTCCCGAAAAAACTCCTAAGTGGACAAAAAACCTAGCAAAACTTGTCCGACTGAGTTGAAACTTGGTCCACGGGTGTAGGGGGTCTCATTATCTTTCTTTGAGTACAAATACTCCTATCAAAAATCTTGGGACCTAAGTTTTACACTAATTACCCAGAATTAATTAATTAATTCCCAACTTTAAAAAAAGCCTAGCTAGACTTGACGGAATTCCGCGAAATTTCGCGTGCTGTCTTACATGGTCATTTACAACATTCCCAAACATTAGCTACCTAAGAATGACTTCATTACAATGCCTTTCACTACTTTGGAGGATTTATTGCTAGTGGGAGTGAAAAACTCGAGGGAGATTAACTCGGCTGGTTAGGCCACATTAACCTCCTGAGGATAAAAACCACTCAGTGAAAGGAACTCTCCTAACCCTAAGGCAACTGACCTAACATGATCCATGTAGACCTATTACATTATAAACCTGCAAGGGGTGCAAAAATCCTGCTTACAAAACTGTGTGTTGGAGCAAACAAATGCCCTGTAGAACCAAAAAGTCTTCGACATGTTTGCATCAGTTGATGCATATCTTCATGGTACATGGAGTTGACCCCCTACTTGAAGAGGCGGTCAACACCGAGTACACCCTTTAGATGGCATTCTCAAGCAAATCGATCATGACCCTATAGTTGATACTTCACTAACTCCTCTTCAAAGATAGACGAGGAGGATAGTGGGATGAAACCTTCTACTTGTTGGGTTTTTCAGGGCTCTTAGCCTAAGCACTTGGGTGCAGTTTTATCTTTAGTTGTTTCTTTTTCTCATCCTTTCTTACTTGCCAAATATTTGGATCACCCCACTTGATCCCTATGATATTGCTTTGTTAAATACCTTTCATGTTTAGGGTTGACACCCTACTGAGATATTTTGACATATTTTTACTTTACTGTAGTTTATTTTGTGAAATTACTAGACAAAGAGTTTCTTTTAGCTCTCTTATTGCTTTTGTTATTGGGAATTGTATCTATAGTACCATTTACCTATTTTTGGTCATTAGTGGATGTTAACATTATTTCTTTATTTCATAAGTTTCTCATGTTGTTTTTATGGAACTTCCATGTTGAATTATGACTTATATCAAAAAAATTATTTTGTTGCTGACATCTTCTTAAAGTTTACCATATTTTGCAGGTGCTTATAAGTTTGGAGTCGACTCCAGAGACAGCGTTCCGTACTGATGCAGTTAAATATGCTTTGATTGGTTTGATGCGGGATCTAAGAGGCATTGCAATGGCAACGAATAGGCAAGTAGTGAAGAAGTTTACTTCAATTACCTCATGGATATTTCAGTTTGAGCTGGATACAATTTACTCATTATAATCCAATTCAACTTTTCTGTTCTTGATTTGTTCTGTTTTATTGTTTGGTCTCAGCCGTAGAACATATGGCCTGCTCTTTGATTGGCTTTATCCATCTCACATGCCTCTTCTCTTAAAAGCCATTGCTCATTGGACAGATACTCCGGAGGTGGGCAAGAATGCATCAGATTATACTTATTTCTGCACATTGATTCTTTTTTAAGATGAGAATATATAGAGAATAATTTTGGCAAAAAATGCACTGGTGTCATATAGCACAATTTAAATTTATTTGATACAGTATATGTTACAAGTTTACAAGTTTTTCTAAGTCCCAAATTAGAAAAACAGAGAGTATCTCAACTTGCTTGCTTACAGTATGTGATTGGTGAAAAATTATTCCTTTTGAGATTGCTAGTTTGTCAATAAATGATTGATGCGCTCTATCTCTAGATGCTGTTCTTTCATGAATCATATGCGATCCTTTTCTTAAGTACTTATTTACAATGTTTGAATCCATATGTTTGTGTTCCCAAGATAGCATTTAAAATTTTTCTATACTACATGTAATCCCTTAGTCTAGACTCTAGGTTGGTGCACACTGTTCATGTTTTCTTTCAAAGGATGACCACTAAGATAGTTTCCCTTTTTTTATTTAACTAATACTTAGGTTTCCCCTTTTCTTTCTTTTCTTTTCTTAAATTTCCTCTATAGCCTTTTCTTAAAACTTCTATCAGTATGCCTATATATTCACATCTTTTCTTTTCTTTTTCATTTCCATGTAATTGATATTAATTCTGAGTGTAAACTCTTCTTGATAGTTATTTAACATCCAGGAAATAACGAAGGTATCACTTTTGTGCAGGTCACAACACCTCTCCTAAAATTTATGGCAGAATTTGTTTTGAATAAACTTCAACGATTGACATTTGACTCTTCTTCTCCAAATGGGATTCTCCTTTTCCGTGAAGTAAGCAAGTTGATTGTGGCATATGGGACAAGAGTCTTATCCCTTCCAACACCTGCTGATATATATACTTATAAGTACAAAGGCATTTGGATCTCCTTGACAATTCTAACCAGGGGTGAGTGCAGGACTATCGTCTAAGGTTTTTTGAGTGTTTGCCATTTCATTGACTTGAGTGTTGACTGTGTGATAGGAAAGAAAGAAATTTAGTTTTTGTGTCACCAGTTTTGTATAGGTGCCAGGGCATTCAGATCTCTTTGACAAAGTTGTACATGTGAGTAAAACATGTTATTGAGTCTAGGCTGTGAATTTAATGATTACAGAAACTAAAGAATTATTATATCAATGCCATATCTGGTTTGATGATGTTTTTACTATGTCCTTTCCTTTTATGAAATGAACAGAAGAATGCATTTTAAATGGAATAGTACCTGTTTCGATTCTCTTGATTCACAGTTTACATTTGTGAATTATCGCAATTAATATAATATTATCTGTTGTCTAAACTACTTGTATTAGAGGTAATATGAGTAGAAATAATGTGCAAGTCTGAAATCAAATTCGTGGATCTAATTTTGTATGCGCTTGTTTGGTACAGCATTGGCTGGAAACTATGTAAATTTTGGTGTATTTGAATTGTACGGAGATAGAGCACTTGCAGATGCTCTGGATGTTGCACTGAAGATGACATTATCGATTCCACTGGCTGATATAATGGCATTTCGAAAGGTAAAACTCTGCCTCTTTGCAAGGAAAATTGTAACAGTTCAAGAGGAGAGATTAAGACCATTGTTTTAGAATACTTGAGAATCAAGATCATGCCCTCAATGCATATGGAAAAGGGTGTCCAAATTTCTGTCTGTCATGTGCTGAATTCTTCCATGAATGTCTATAACATTATGCCCCTTCTTTCGAAGATTTTATGCTCTCTGTATGCATTGATTTATGTGTCAATGCATTTTTCGTGGCATGATTTTTTCTTATTTTTTTGTTCCTTCTTGTAGCATTTGTAGTAAAACTGAGTTTCCTGTTGTGTTTCCAGCTCACGCGATCGTATTTTGCTCTACTGGAAGTTTTGTGCAATAGTCATATAAATGTAATTGTCAATCTGGATACAAGTACATTTGCTCATATTGTTGGTTCATTAGAATCTGGACTGAAAAGCTTGGATTCTAGTATCTCTACTCAGGTACAATCAAAGCCTTTCCACCTTACTGACATTGAGAAATAGGAAACTAATATTTTGTTTTATTCACTTTTGACGAGGCCATGAAGAGCTTTTCCCTACATCTTTTTTCACTGTATGTTCTTACTACTTAGTTAAAATGTTATTTGATCCAATTTTGATATCCCAACATAGTCGTCATTTTCCTAGAAACTTAATGAATTTCTGTCAAATTATTGTATTGCTTATTTTTCACTTTCTTGTCAGTGTGCTTCAGCTGTAGATAATTTAGCAGCTTTCTATTTCAACAATATTACAGTTGGGGAGGCGCCAACATTGCCTGCTGCTGTTAATTTAGCTCAACATATTGCAGAGTGTCCCCGATTGTTTCCTGAAGTAAGTATTGAGATTCCTCTATCCTGGAATGAGCACATTTTTAAGATGACAAGTGTTCCATGAGAGACCTATGAACTGTACCTGTCATACTTGATATTGCATGCAAGTTAAATTTCTGCTTGAATTATCATATTATGTTAGTTTACTTTCACTTTGCTTCGTAAAAATTCAAATCATACTTTTATTTTATAACCTTAAATCTGTCCAGTGAAGTTCATAATTAGTGCACACCACATTATTTTGTTTGTTTAATTTCAGTTTGTTTAGTTAAACCTCAAATCATACTTTTATTTTATGAGCATGAATCTTTCCACTGAAGTTAGTGTACACATTATAGGAATACCACTGGCATTTCGCTTATTTTTTCACTTTTTCATTTTCATTGAAAAAGGAAAATCATTTTGCTAAGTTATAAATAGTAAAATACCAACAGTCAAAATCCGTATTTCAGGATGATTTAAAATTTTTCTATGTTTGGCCTTGTAATTGGTGTTTATCCAAACTGAGATTATTCAAGTGAGGAAATCAATTTATCCGTGACTTGAAATTTGGTGACTCCAACAGATTTTGAAATTGTTCTGTTTGAAGATTCTGAAGTTAATGTACACATTATAGGAACACCACCGACATTTTGCTTATCTTTTCACTTTTTCATTTTCATTGAAAAAGGAAAATCATTTTCCTAAGTTATAAATACCAATGGTCAAAATCAGTGTTTCAGGATGATTTAAAATTTTTCTAGGTTTGGCCTTGTAATTGGTGTTTATCCAAACTGAGATTATTCAAGTGAGGAAATCAATTTATCCCTGACTTGAAATTTGGTGATTCCAACAGATTTTGAAGACACTTTTTGAAATTGTTCTGTTTGAAGATTGTGCGAACCAGTGGAGTATCAGTAGACCAATGCTCAGTCTGATACTTATAAATGAGCAGGTAAGGCTGCAGTTATATGCATGGATTTCTGTGTTATTTATCCTATTTCCCAAAGATAGGAAAACAGGGTCTTTAGAAAAGTGAACAGTTTTGTAAATAGGCAAAATCTATCAAAATGAAGAAAAACACTGTGCACCCCTAAAAGTTTTAGCTATATGCTAATCTTCTAATCTAATTCTGTACAAATTTAATAGTTTCCATGCTATGCAGTCATATATGTATGTGGTTGAGCTTGTAGGTGATATCAATCATAGTAATAGATTCTTGTTATTATATGTGAGGATAAACAACACTGCTGAATGCTTCTACAATGTCGTTATCCAAATGTGAGATAACAAGCCACTATCTCCAACTAATATTGAAACCCAAATAATTGGTGTGTGAACATTAGTCATGGAAACTCTAGAATCTAAGCTTCGATGGGACAATTAAAAGAAGTTATAATCGACATAAATCTTTCATATAATTTTGTATCTTATCATCACTATTAATGTTAATTAAATTAAAAGAAATTAACATTTACTAGTAGCCAAAGGTGGCTAATGGAATTGCAATGGAAGACTTAAAAGTACAATGGCTAGAGTATACATTGGAAGTGTGTAAGTGTCTCTGATAAATAGCAGTACTAGAAAATGTACAATAGATGTAATAAAGAAAAATGTTTAAGAAATGTGCCAAATCTAGTTTCACCTCACAGCTAACCTAACAAACATGGCCAGGGAAATGCTGGTGATAAGATTTGTGCTGACAGGTGGCTGGGGTGTCTGAGTTCAGCAAGTCCTGAACAATTTCATTGTGGTAACTTGTTCACAATGTCTCTTGTGGCATTAACCATCTAGAGGCTGAAAGTAGGAAGTAATGAGCTTGGCGCTTGTAATGTGGGAGGATCTATCACTCAGGATTTTATTTCAAAGATGTAGCATCTTGCATAGGAACATGGCAAGACATCTTAGTCCTTGTATTGTATAAAAGTCCTCAAGTAGCTGTGTGAATCTTTGAACAAACAATGATAACATCCGATCTCTAATAAAAAGGGCATATAAAATTGAAATGTTACTCACACTGGAACTACCAAACATAAAATATGATAGTATGGTACACCCTTGGAAGATGATTCCTCTATAAGTTGGTTCGAACAAATATGAAGTAGGTAAAGGTGGAAGTAATCTGTAAGTTTGGAGTTAGGAGATCCTTTGGCTCGTTCCATGTCATTTTTAAATAGCCTTTGTAATTATTGTTACAAAAAAATCTATTAACCTACCCCCGAGTGATATTAAATGCATGAATAGAGAGCTAAAGATGTGGTATTTAGTTATTATGAAATATAAGTGACTATAGCATGCCAACTAGATCCAAAGCCATTGTTAGCAAACTTTGTCAAAGATTGGAGATCTAGATACAGATTCTTGTTATGGCCTAAATGGGCGTTAGACATGTTGGATCATATGAAGCTTGTTCAGAATGTGAAAATCATTGAGGTGAAAAGAAGGCGAGCACCAAGCACAGTGAGGATAGATAAGATAAAATAATTTTATTAATGTCCAACAAATGACCAAAAATAGGTCAATGGAACTGCTAAGTAGAACAGTGTGAAATACAAACAGGGAGCTCAAAGGCTGCTCCTAGAAAATCATGATATAATCAGATCTCGTCTATGCTGAATAAGATCTAAAGTCTAAAGTCAATGGGACTGCTAAGTAAACAGTGTGAAATATAAAGTGGGAGTGCAAAGGCTGCTCCTAGAAAATCATGATATAATTAGATCTAGTCTATGCTGAATAAGATATAAACTCTAAAATCTAAGATCAGGGAGCAGGAAAATAAAGCAGTACAGCAGATAAGTGCAAGTACTGCAGAGAACCAAAGACCAAAAACACCAAATCTTCAGTGGCTCACCTAGGTGCGGAATTGTTTTCTCAACATGAATATGCCTTGAAAACATAGTGATTAGAACAGTCTCAATTTGGCCCAAATCTGTATGCCTCACATATATGGGCTCCAGATATCACATCCTTCGAGAGAGAAGGGTTCACCAACGTGTGGAAGAGGCAAATCTTCGCCTGAATGGGAACTCAAGCTAAAAGCATTGTATTTTTAGAGGATTTTAGTGTTGTAACCCTTTCTAAGTCTTTTACTAATGTGATCAAGCTAAAAGAAGAGTTGGAGAATTTCAGTACAAGTGTAAGGCCTTGCTATTTCCACCAGCTGCCATTTATCAGTGAGATTGAGAGTGGAAACTTTCTTTTAGACATGTTAAATGCCATAGTTTTTGTCTTCCCAAGGTTGACTTCTAAACCATGATTATCACAAAATGAACTAAGAGTTTGAAGATGCTTTTGAAGATTGGGAGTTGTGTGAGATAATAAAACAATATGCATCTCGAACAACAATATGTCAATGGAAATCCCAAGAGAATGTGTGACCACCTCAGCTTTATTCCTATTGTACGAAAAGTTATCAATGTTACCCATTTTCCAGGAACCTAGTTGATAATCGTCTCATAAAAGGTCTTTACCAAGGAGATTATTAAGTTAGGTTGTCCCAAAACATTAAGCCTCTAGAACTACAGATGCCTTAGAACCATATCAAGCACCTTGTGGAAGTCTAGAAAGCAGCAATAAACCTTATATTTGTTAGCCTTTGCTTCCTCAATAATGGATGCAAGCAAAGTTCCCAAACTCAACTTAGAGAATGACTCAAGAAGGCCAAAGAGTATTAGTTGACTATTACTTCTGAAAAACTTGGGAGTTGACTTGAGAAACAAATAAATATACTCTAAATATATGCCTAAACTAAATATACTCTAAATATATGCCTAAAAACAGTGTTTTAAAAACCGACCATTGGTGGGATGCAGGAATGACTGACCATCTATACTTTTGTAGGTGGTAGGTATTCTCACCTAACTTTTCAGATATTTAGAAAGGACCTAACCAAAGCTGATCAAGTTTTAAATGTTCACCCTTTTTAGCATGGGCTTTCTTCCACATGAGAAAGGGTTCTCAATGAAATGGGACTAATCCCAGTTCTTTCTCAGCAACCCCTTTCCTCGTTCATATATCATATGGAAAACACAGATATCATGATAGTAATCTTACCACCATAAGAATAAGATTTATGTAAACTTTTTTTTACAAGATAAAAAACATATATTGATATTTCAAGTAGAAATCAAATGTACATGTTGTGTCTCGCCAACACACTCAAAATGTTGAAATATTGTAACTTCAAAGAATATTCTACCTGAGAGAGAGAGTTGAATAATATTATTATATTATATTTAATTAGGCCCTATTGTGCCGTAGTAAAAGTCGGCCCTATTGTGCCTTGACAATTACTTATAAATTAAGAGGGTAAAGTGACAAGTCAACCCATACCTAATTATAGGCTGGTCAGACCACTATTTATAAGAGAGGCTAGTGCCTCATTTGGACACACAAACACACACACTCAACTCTGCAGTGCACAAGTCTTGGAGGAGAAGTTGTTGCAACTGGGGGTGACGTGAAGGAGGGTTTTTGGTCTATCTCTTGGTATTTCTTGGTTAAGTGGTGCGCTACTCTTCCTAGTGAAGGACTAGAGGAGGATCTTTTGTTCGGTCTTTGGTCTATCTATATTGAGGAAGTTTTTGCTGGGTTTTCTCCCCCATGAGGGTTTCCGAGGATAATCTGTGTGTCTCTATTGTTTCTGTGATTGGCTCTCTTTCAGTGATCTTATTTATGCAGATAATGTGCTAAATGATTATAATAATAAAGAAGAATCGTAACTGCTAGTTGTATAAGTAAAATTTCAACGTGGTATTAGAGCAGGCCTGAAAGAGACCAAGTCACAGTTAATAAAGTGGCTAGCCTCAACACACCCTCTCCAAAATTCAGTTTTCAATGTTGCACAAACCTTAAAAGTGATGTTTTAATCTTTGTTGGAGGACGTTGGTGAAATTAATATCACCTAGGACTCAGGAGCTCGGCCTAGGACGACACATCTGGTCCTTGGATCAGAATTCCAAAATTTGAAGTTTGATAAATTAGGGTTTCCTCATAAAACTTTAAGTTGCAGTTGCAGTACTAGTTGCAGTTGCAGTTGTAGTTGCAATACCAGTTGTAGTACTAGTTGCAATATCAATTGCAATAGCAGTTGCAGTGCCAGTTCCTTCATGCCAGTTGCAACACGAGTTGCAGTGCCAACACCAGTTGCAGTGAAAGTTTCTGTGAAGTGTTGGGATTGATTTTTATTGTTTTAGTGCGCCTTACCCTAGCAAATCTCCAGCTAACTTTAAGTTACAAATTGCAACACCTTTGAAGTTTTAAAGGGTCTTTGCTGTTGTTGGATGGTGCCACTACCTGTTGATGCTGTCAGAGGTATGTGCTTACATGTGTTTAAATTATATCATTATTTTAAAGGGTATTTGCATGAGAAAGGATCTTTTGTCTAAACAACAATCATAGATCCAAAGGGATCTCAGATCCAACACATTTAGAGGAACAATGCACCCCAGGTTTGATTACTTTGATATGCCTCTACTTTTTATGGGATTATTGTAATCATATGAATATCCATGTTGCATTTTGATCTGTTGAAGTTATCATACTAACCATTGGTCAAAATTAAAGTCAAAGTATTAGATTGATTAAAGTTGAGATTATAGAGTTTATTCCCTAACTCAGATTTTTGTCAAGATAGCATATTGTCTTAGTACAAAGGACAGGTTGAAGAAAGCACTTGTCATCTTGAGTGAAGGAGACTTGGAAGGAAAGCAACACACTCATTCTTGAGGACAAGACTCCAGGTTCCAGGTTTGATTGTTTAAATTGATAAGATTCAAATTTACACATATCAAGTTTGATAACTGCTGAACATTATAGTTGTGATAACAATCTTCGAAAAGTTTTATTATTGAATACTTGGTAGCATGTGAGCACTATTGAGATAAATGCTTACTGTAATCATTTACTAGATATAACTAACATCTCCTCTAGGAGAAACTTCTTGTTTTGTTTCTAGGTTACCATGGAGGAATGATTGATCACAACACTAGAAGAGTGTTTCTCTCATTCCTTATTATTGTATTTCTTACTTTTTACCTTTGTTTCAGGAAGGTCACAAGTGATAGCTCTAAAGGAGCTATTGTGACGATTGTTCTCGCTATTGTTTTATTATGATTATAAATAGTATTATTCTTGTCTGTTGTTTCTCCCTTGTTGTTCTTGTTCCGGGCAGGTCACATGAGATAACCATGAGGAAGCTATAGTGATGGTTGTAGGAGGCAACATATTAGATGAAACATGAAGCAGAGTATCCAAGTTGTATACATGACCCTATATATCCATGAACCGAAGAAGAAGAAGAAGTTACTTTTTCTAGATACAAAACATCTCATATAAAGACATATCATGAGGAGCAGAAAGCTCCAAACATGACATAACAAATCCCTCTAGTCCAGTTGATCACTCTTCAGATCATCAGGAAGAGTTAGTAGAGCCAGAAGGGCCTACCCAAAATCAATGCAGTAACCAGAAAGAGACCAGCATGGGCCTGTGACACTTTGCAGGATGCAAAGACATATCGCATTAACGAGACATATCAGAGGGAGCATATGGCTCCAAAGATTATATAGACTTAGAGGGAGTTAAGCTTCAGAGGGAGCATGGAGACTTAGAGTGAGCCTGATCTCAAAGAGGATCAAATGGAAAAAAGAGACGTCTTCTAGGACAGATAGACAGATGCCACGAATTGAGAAGACTAGATTGTAGGTTTAGAGACTTCTAGGAGATGTGAAATCTCCTGGGAAGATTCCCTTGTTTCAGTGATAGAGGAGGAAGCCAATCAGAAGGACTGGGAAATGGATTTTGCCTTTAGACTAGAAGGGAAGTCAACAATGACTTCCAAGATTGATCTAACAAAACAAGCATGTTGGAGATAACAGTATAAAGATGTACAAAGTCTGTTTGCGTCCAGAGGATTCTCCTAGCAAGAGGGAGAAGACTATGATGAGACACTTGCTCCAGTAATCGAAGAAATAGTTCCAGTGTTCGTGAAGACATAGCAACCATGATTCCGATACAGTATGAGATTCAGAGGGAGCAGTCCCTGTATTTGAGATTGAGTTGCCTCTATGAAAGAAGAAAAGCTACCTTCGGTTTGAGATGAAGCCGTTGCCATGATAGAATAAATGAGCTACTCTCAGAGTTCAACAGCTACAGTGAGAATAGATCAATCATTCTCAGCTTCAGAAATAGCAACTGCAGGTGCAGAGTCTCGGTTCCAGAAGGAACTGTTGTAGAAAATGTAGAGGACATACTCTCAGGCAGTGAGACAAATAGTGCTTTGCAAAAAGCACATAGAACCAACACATGATTATGCAGATTGAGTTGCAGCTGAGCAAGTGTACCGTGTTGGCACAATGTGATGTGAGAATTTGGTTTCGAAGTACAGGACAGGAAGTCTATTGTCTGCAAGTTGAAGCAAGCTCCAAGAGCTTGGTATGGAAGGATTGATAGTTTTATGATGAGCTTGGGCTTTACCACGAGTAAAGATGATCCTAACCTTTACTTCAAGATTGACAATGATGGACCAGTTGATTGCTACTATATGTGGATGACTTATTTTTGATAGGAGAAGAAAAGCTCATCACAGATTGACTAAGGAAGCTCGCTGTAGAATTTGAGAGGAAAGACCTAGTCCCGATGCATTATTTCTTAGGTCCTGAGGTTTTGCATAACCCAGAAGAGATTTTTCCTTAATAAAGGAAAGTATGCTGTGGAAATTCTGAAGAGATTCAACATGATGGACTGTAGAGCCATGTCCACTTCTATGGAGACGAATATGAAGTTATTGGCTGATACTTCGTCAGAAATAGTTGATGTTAATCGATACAGACAGATGATTGGTTTGTTGATGTATCTGACGAATACCAGGCCGGATATGTTGATGATTGCAGTTATGTGAGACATTCTCCAGCTTACAAACCTGTGAGATGTGGATCATTCCAGCTATGTGGGACTTTCTCTAGCTTACAAACCTGAGAGAACGCCCCTAAGAAGGGTACGTGGTTCATCTGAGACATAGCTGGAACGTAGAGATGACCTCCTCCATTTAGAGAGTTGAGAAGAATTCCAGGTGATTATTCTGTGGGAAAGGCGATCTGTTGAGTTGGACGTGCCTGTGGCTGAGCACAAAGTGAACGTGTGAAATCCCAAAGTGTTGGGTGCATTGTCATGAGAACATAAATGAAGATGATGTATTAGCCTCCTTTGAGCAACAGAGTTGACGAGAAACTCGAGATGACTCTCCTGTGTGATGCAGTGGGAAAGAAGATATGTTCAGTGGCTGTGCCTGTGGACGAGCACATGTGAATGTGTGAAGAACTGGTTCTTCTGTGTAATGCAATGAGCTAGAGATATAGACATCCCTATGGATGTGCCCCTAGTGGATGAGCACTAGTGGGTGTATCAGATCCCTTGCTATATTATTCAAGAGTCAGACCTGCCTGTAACCCTAATTGTAATGTAAAGGGTAGAGGTCGGCCCCACCTTAATGTGACTAGTAATTAATGTAAAAGATAATTAATTTGGTTAATATTAATTATATTATAAGCTAGTGAGGTCCGCTCTGTTGTGCCAATAGACACTTCTGTGGACAGGTTCAGTGTAGTACAAGTAAAGGTAGATTCTCCATTGTGGAATCATATCTTTCACATGAGTTTGGAAATTTCATCAAGTACATCTTCTTGCGAAAACTGCGCACCTCTCTTGGGCACTAGTCTTCTAGGGTTTGAGCACCCTCGTGTGCTAGGTCTTATTGGTGATGAAGGTCTTTCTCTTGAAGAATATAGCAAAAGATTTGGTTGGGTTTTCTTCCCTTGTTGAGAAGGGTTTCCTAGGATACTTCTTGTGATCTTGGTTGCTACAACATTATTGTTTATGGTTAAGACAAATGCTAAAATTGAATGAACTACATGCTTAACATAGCTTATTGAAAAATCAACATGGTATCAGAGCATAGGTCTTGAAGAACCCATTGCTCAAACAACTTTCAACCATCCTCTCTCTCTTTTGCAGAAACCGTACGACCCTCCTAAGGTTCCCAGAAAATTCGTACGATCTTCTCTTCTAGAGGTTTTCAACCCTTGGCACTTGGACGTTGGGGCTAAAAAGGGCATAGGAGTGTACGACCTCCTTTAATGCACCTCCAACAAGCTTCAAATCAAAATTCCAAGCATTTTGAAATTTTGGCCCTAGGGTTTCTAGGGTTTCTCTAATTTCTACAAAAATTTCAATATTAGGGTTTCTGCAACTCATTGAAGGAGCTCTTCAACTCAACTGTGTTCTCCTATCTTTCAAAGGCTTATTGTTGGCAGTCACGAGTCCAACAAAACCTAAAAGTGCTAGCCTAGCCCAACCGTTATGTTTTCTAGCCCAGTTGACAAAGGGTTGTGAGGAATCTAAAATTATGATGAACAAAAACTATGATGGAAGATAAGTTTGATGGATCAAGCAAGTTCAAGTTCCTGGAAGACAAGACTTCAAAGGAAGACTTATTGTGGGTGATACAAAAAGGTGTCACTGTGACATACCTCCTTCATGAAGATGTCAGAGGACAGAGATCAGCCATGTGTCATTGGAGAAATCATATCAGGACCCTTAGGTATGCACTTGTATATATATTATTTGTATCATTGTCATGAGGGCAATTGCAGGACGAAGGAACCTTTTGTTGAAGTCTTGGATCCAGAGGAATCTCAGTGCATTCAGAGGAACAACACATTGGAAGTGAAAGACTCCAGGTTTGATTATTGTAATTGTCATTCCTCTAACCTATATTTCTAAAGTTTGCTAGATTACAAGTAGGTGTTGTAGCCGTGACAATAATCCTTAAATTGTTTTGATTCTAGAGACATACTCATTATTCTCCTTTAGGAGATATTCTTGTTTTGGTTCCTCTTGTTTTCTTGTTCCAGATAGGTTAAGAACAAAGGAAGAGGCTTATCCTTTAGAGGGAGCCACTTGACTCAGAGGGAGTCAAAACTAATTGAGAAAGAGGAAGAATAGAACCATCATTGGGGAAACCAATGCAATAATACATGATCAAAATCTTTCTATGATTTTATGGGCAGAAGCATGCATGACACAATATATGTTCAGAACAAGAGTCTTCACTAGACTTTGAAAAACATAACTGTCGAAGAAGTCTTCACCGGAATGAAGCTTGAGATTGAACACTTCAGGTTATTTGGGTGCCCAGTGTGTTTTCATGTACCCAAAGAAAAGAAGTCCAAGCTAGATCCTTTAGAAAGAAAGGATACAGTTAATCTTCAAAGACATTCTAGATCGACATCCCTGGTTAGAGATAGATTGAGACAAGCAGAGAAGTTGTCCTTGAAGAAAAGATAGTCTTTCAAAGATCCGGAGAATCTCAGACAGATATTGACAGTCAGACAATACCTTCTCCCCCTTCAGCAGTTCAGAGGGAGACAAACATTATTCCAGTTGATCCAGTTGCTCCAGTTGATATGTTCAGAGATATTGCAGTAGGGCATAAAAGGCCTACCTAGAATCACTCTGCAAGAGGCAGAGAAACATACAAGCCTCTCAAGGCACATCCCGAGAAAGCAAAAGAGATTTTCGAACTATCCTTCAGTCATGAGCCACTTCATTGATGTTGAGCCCTATTGTCTTAGAGAATCACAGGAGAACAGGTATAGCAAGATGCCATAACAGAAGAATAGCAGTATATCTTAAAGAATGATGTATAAGATATTATTTAGGGACTAGAAGGGAAGTCTGTGGTAACTTCCAAGTGGATCTATAGGATTAAGCATGCAGCTGATGGAAGTGTCGAGAAATACAAAATGAGATCTATAGCCAAAGGTTTCTCACAAACAGAGGGAGTTGTCTATGATGAGACACTTGATCCAGTAAACCCGATACACTTCAATCCGCACTACCATCCATGAGTTGGAAACTATATTAGATAGATAGATTCTTGATGAGTTTGGATTTCAGCAAGATTGTTGCTGATCCAAACCTATATTATTACAGTGTTGGTGACGAGAGATTGAGTTTGATGACTTATTCAGAAAGCCTTGTTGTTGGATACAAGTAATCCTTGACTTCTGAATTCAAGATAAAGAATCTGAGTATGATGCACTACTTCTTGGGACAAGAATTTTGACAGAGGACTGATGAGATTTTCCTGAGTCAAGGAAAATATACAGTGAAAATATTAAAGAAGTTCAGTATGACACGAATGCAAAATCCACCGTGATGGATTTAAAGAAGAAGATTGATGATGATTCAGACGAGACTGATCCACAACTGATTGGATCACCGATGTATCTAGTTAACACCAGACTTGATTCATGCCATGCAGTGAATGTGCTTAGTCATTTCATGAGTCAACCGAGACAGACTCACTAGACAACAACAAAACATTTATTGAGATATATACGAGTCACAATTAGATATGGCCTAAGATATGCCTCTAATGTGAACTTGAGTGTGCAGGATATGTTGATTCAGATTGAGCAGAAAGTACAGTGGACCGGAAGAGCACATTCAGTTGATGTTCTATCGTGAATTTTTCCATGGTTTCCTAATGTAGCAGGAAACAAAACTCTGTGGCCTTGAGTACCACAGAGGCATAGTATATAACATCTAGTGTGCAAAGCAATGTGGCTTCACAAGCTTCTGACATATTTACTTGACCATGAGATGGATCCTATGATGATAACCAAGAGCTGTGTGTAAAGCTCCTTGAGAACCCAGTGTTTCGTGATGGATCAAAACACGATGAGATGAAATATCCTTATATCAGAGATACGATGCAGAGGAATATCGTACACATGCAGTACCTTCCTACACATGAGCAGATTGCAGATATCTTCACCAAA
Organism: Picea sitchensis; assembly: GCA_010110895.2. NCBI lineage: Eukaryota > Viridiplantae > Streptophyta > Pinopsida > Pinales > Pinaceae > Picea > Picea sitchensis. The sequence continues at coordinate 17,417 of SNQJ01S0057550.1, read as the reverse complement.
TTAACTTCGTGAAGAATGGCTACCTAGTTGAGAGGGAGTGTTGATGACTCCAGCCAAGACAAAATTCAAAGTACACCCGTGTGAGACATGGCATGATGAAGAATGCCTCCCTAGCTGAGAGGGAGTGTTGATGATTGCAGCTATGTGAGACATTCTGCATCTTACTAACCTGTGAGATGTGGATCATTGCAGCTATGCGAGACTTTCTCCAACTTACAAACCTGAGAGAAATCCCCTAACAAGGATATCAGATCCCTTGCTATATTGTTCAAGAGTCAGACCTGCCTGTAACCCTAATTGTAATGTAAAGGGTACAGGTCAGCCCCACCTTAATGTGACTAGTAATTAATGTAAAATATAATTAATCTGGTTAATATTAATTATATTATAAGCTAGTGAGGTCGGCCTTGTTGTGCCATTAGACACTTCTGTTGACAGGTTCAGTTTAGTATCTTTCACATCTTTGGAATCACATCAGTTTGGAAATCATATGTTTCACATGAGTTTGGAAATTTCAGCAAGTACATCTTCTTGGGAAAAGTGCGGACCTCTCTTGGGCATTAGTTTTCGAGGGTTTGAGCACCCTCTTGTGTGCTAGGTCTTATTGGTGGTGAAGGTCTTTCTTTTGAAGAAATGAGAAAAGGATTTTGCTGGGTTTTCTTCCCTTGTTGAGAAGGGTTCCCAAGATACTTCTTGTGTTCTTGTGCATGGTGTTTCTTCTTGTGATATTGGTTGCTGCAGCATTATTGTTTATGGTTAAGACAAATGCTAAAATGGAATGAACTACATGCTTAACATAGCTTATTGAATAATCAATAGGATATATGCTATGTTGTGAACACCTTGAGTCAGTATCTGGTGGAGCCCAGATGTGTTCACCTTGTAGATGCAAAGCATGTGATGAGATGCCTTAAAGGTACATTGGACTATGGCCTCTGTTATACTAGAGACTGTGACTTCAGGGTGTATGGCTATACTGATTCAGATTGGGCTGGAAGTGCTTCAGACAGAAAAAGCACTTCAAGATGTTGTTTCAGTTTGGGGTCATCCATGACTTCGTGGCAAAGCAGGAAGCAATCCAGTATTTCTCTTAGTACGACAGAAGCCGAGTACATTGCAACATGCTCCGCGAGTTGTGAAGCCATATGGCTTCGAAAGTTGTTGATAGGTCTGTTCGATCTGGAGATGGAATCTACCATGGTTTTATGTGATAACCATAATTGCATAAAGATGACAGAGAACCCAATGTGCCATGATAAGAAGAAGCACATGGAGATCCGGTATCACTACATTGCAAAAGGGAGTTGTAAAGCTCCAATATGGTGGAACAGATGAGTAGGTTGCACATATGTTTACTAAGCCTTTGATTCATATGAAGTTTGAGTACTTTTGAGACAAGCTCGGTGTAGTCCGAAAGGACCTCCTTCGAAATGGGGAGTGATGCTGATGATACTATGGTATCTTGACCAACAACGGGTAGCTCAGTTAGGATTTTATATCCTAGCGTATTGATCATCCTTGGACAGATCCCGAAGGTCCGGTAAGGACGGTCTCTTAGAGTACATGTGCATGTATATGCCAACTGTGGTCAGTAATGGTAGCTCACTTAGATTTTATATCCTAGGGAATCTTATGATTCCTGGCCAGATCCCGAAGGTCCGGTAAAGATGGTATGTCAGAGTACCACGTGGTAGCTTGTTAGGATTTTATATCCTAGGGAATCTTATGATTCCTGGGCAGATCCCGAAGGTCCGATAAGGACGGTCTGTCAGAGTACCACAAATGTTGTTGTTGAAGCACCTGCCTCATTCTGTTGCCACATATAGATGTTGATGTTCCAGCTTTGTGCTATTGATGTTGTTGTTCCAACTTCATGTTGTTGATGATGTTGATGTTCCAGGTTCATGTTGTAGATGATGTTGTTGTTCCAGGTTCATGTTGTTGATGATGTTGATGTTCCAGGTTCATGTTGTTGATGATGATGATGTTATTCGAGCTTCGTGTTGTTGATGTTGATGTTCCAGCATCATGTTTTTGATGATGATGATGATGTTACTCCAGTTCCGCGTTGCAGATGATGATGATGTTTAGTTTCTACTAATGTTGACGATGAAAAAAACTTGCGCCCAAGAGATAGTTTCTACTAATGTTTCAGGAAGGTGACAAGTGATAGCTCTAAAGGAGTTGTTGTGACGATTGTTCTTGCTATTGTTTTATTATTATTATAAAGAGTATTATTCTTCTCAGTTGTTTCTCCCTTGTTTTTCTGGTTCCGGGCAGGTCACATGATGTTGGTTAAACCATTTGTTGATTTTCTAATCCTATTTGTTTGTCTTTAGGATTCTTAATGGGTTATTTTGATCCTACCTTACTATCATAGATTGACCCTGTTTTAGACTTGATAAGCTCCAAACAAAAGCCCTCTAAAACTATTGGCCCCTCTGGTAGACCAGAAGGCAACGCAACACACAGAGTGTATTGCGCAGTCTGACCCTAGATAACTCTATGGGTGGCTGCAATACTCAGGTGTTTGCAACCTGGGAATGAGTGGAGATTTGCGGTGATATTATGTAATCTTTATTCATTCATGCTACATCTAATTATAACAGTCATTCTATTCATGCATGTGGAATACCAGATTTAACTAGTTAATTCATTCATCTAACATTCAACAATTAATCAACCATTAAGACGCATACATTCATTCACATAACATAGTTGTTAATGTGGTTAACCCCCTCCTGGGCTACATCCACAAAGATCTGGCTCTCAAGCTTTTATTATGGTTCAGTAATATATCACGCCGCGCGTGTTTACAATCTTAGGTCTTACTCTCTTCTACAAGCTCCTCAATTCCTGTGAGGTTGACTAGATTGCACCGAGCTCCTCAGCCTGCGATCTAACCCTCGGGATAGAGTCGTTCACAACTTTCTTAGCTCACTAGCTTAATGGCTCATACAGTTCTTACAACTCTCTCTTCCTCCGTGTACCTCTTCCCATCCGTGCCTTCTTCCTCTAAGTACTACTTATTTATATCCTTGGCTCATCATCCATTACAAAACATTACAAAAACCCTAATCGTAGTGTCATTAGGTCTTCCTTGCATGCGTGCTTCGCCTGCTTCTCTTACACGTGTTGCTTTTCCTTTGAGCTGGCCTTTCCTCCTTGCATGCTTCTCTTCCAAAATAGCCTTTTCTCCTGACTAGGCCGACATTCAATAGGCCCTCAACACTGACATGTGGCTCGTCCCGAGCCACCTAAACTTTGTGCGCTTCTTCAACACCTCCTGCGAGAAGCTGGAACTTCTCTGTGAGTTCCGTTGCTTGTGTTTGAGCCTGCGCGCTCTTTCTTTTGAGCGTATCCAACACTTGCGCTATATTCTCCTCGATGATCATCTCTGCGCACTCTGCCTGAGTTTTTGCCATGTTCTTCTTTGCCTCTTCTTCCTGCTCAATGACCTCCGCTGCCCGCTCTTGGAGAGGTTCCATTTGAGATTTTCTCTCTTTCTTCTGTGTCTGGGCGACTATGAGTTCTGCCTGTAGCTTATTCATATCCTGTACTCCTTTGAGGCGCTCACTAATCTGCATCGTCTTCTGCCTCTGCTTGAGGTCCTGGATAGCTACGCTTATCTTCTCCTCTTCTTGGTCCCAATGTTGGACCTATTGATCCTCCTCCAGCTTTGTTCATATCTGTGCGACTTTATCGAACAAGTCGACAACTGCGTTGACTTGTCGTTCCATCTCCTCCTTCTGTCCTACTGCTTTTTGCTTCCTTTGGTCCTTCACCTTCGGGGGAGTGGTAGGGATGAGTTGTTCCCGGAGGTTCTCGATTTCCTTCCTATATTGATCGATTGTTTGCACAATCTGATCAATTTTTTGCGTCGTCGTGAACTCTGTTGTTTGCGCGCTCTTTGGAATTTTTTCGTAGGCTACAGCCAATCCCTGCTCGAGCCTATCCACGCGATCTTTCTCGTCTTTGGCCTCGATCTTGACCTGCTTAAGCCTATCTGTGCGATCTTTCTAGTCTTTGGCCTCGAGCTTGACCTGCTCGAGCACCAATTCCAACGCTTCTCTGCTGTCCTTCGTATGTTGCAGTTTTGTTGCGTCTGTGCGCGCGCACGACTGTACTTCCTACGCGACGCTGACTTGTAGTTTATACAACGGCTTGGTCGGTATCCGCCCCATTACCAATTGTAATTGTGCCAGATCTTTCTGTGATGTCTGGACCACAATCTCATCCATGCGCAACATGCTGGTTGTAACGTGAAACGTCGAGCTCGCCTGTGCCATTGTTTGGATCATATCCTGCTCGCTCGATCCAACCTTGGCTCTTGTTTGTGATGCTGCGGGGACTGATTCTATTCCTCTTTTGACCCTCTGCGTTTCTCTGATTTGCTCGAGGAGCTTCCTCATGTCAGCCAACTTATCCTGAATCCTGTCCCTTTGGCACTGGGGTTCGTCAAAATCCTTCGTTGTTTGGTCCCGGACCATTTGGGCCACGAGGTCCGCATCATCCTTCGTGATTGTATATTCTGGTGGCGTTTTGTGCGCCTTAGTTTTTTTGCATGCACCCCCCGTTTGTATGATTCTCCTCTTGGTCTAGCCTTGCTCCTGTTGAGTAGCACTTGATGTGGTCCCCTGTGTTGCCTTAGTCTCTCTTTCCTATTCTTGCGAAGCCTAGGTGTTCTTCTTCTTCCCCGCCTGGGTACCTTTCCTGGACACACACCCTTTCTTTTGTTGCGTTGGGTTTTGTCCTGGATTTGGCTTCTTGGGCGTTGTTTTGTCTCTTGCAGGTGTGTGTTCTTGCCCTACTTCAACCTCCTTCTTCGCAAACATCTCTTGATTCAGGTCTGGAACCCTCTAGTCATCGTGCCGGTCCTTGATGGCCATTTCTATGTCCTCTTCCTTGACGCAATACCGCAGTTGTAGCCATTCATTCTCGGGATCCTTTGGTGCTTGGATCCATACTGCATGCCTGGTCGCTTTAACGTTGGCTATGCCCTGATATTGCGCAACCACTTCTGGCGTAATACGCTAAGTGTTGGCAATGCTTTCCTGCAGGTTGTTGTAATACCCTATGAACATGTCTGCATTCACACTTTTGTTTTTAGGTTCTGAAGTGCTCCCTAATGATAGGTATCTCGCTGCGCGGCAACGAGTGGATCTCTCCCCAAAGTATGTATACTTAGGCTCCCTCCATCCGACCAAGGTGATCAGGACAAGTAGCCAAGAATAGTGAAATTTTGTCCCCAGGTCCTGCGCGTCCTTGCAGTCTTCCAGGAACAGATTTAACAAGTATGGGGCCCAACTGAGTATAGTACCCTCTGCACACTATGCTGCAGCTGCGACGACCCCGGCAGGGACTTCCCCCTTGCGACACTTTCTGAGTAACTTGCACGCCATGATTTTTGTGGCCATCCTTGTTGTTGTGTCACTAATGCGCTTAATTATGATTTCGCACGACCCTCTTTCTGTACCATACGTCTTCTTCATTTCCTCGACCAATACCTTCTGCTTCGTTTTGTCATCGAGGAATTCCGCAGGTGTATCCCCCTGAGCTGGCAGCCCTGTAATATACGTAATGAGATCGACGTCTATTGAGACAGGCTCTTCCACCCATAGGTATCCTCCGTGAGTTACTGCCATCAACTGCTTGACGTAGTTGCTTACGTTCTGACCCCTTCCAAAGTGCGGGATCTCCAATAGGCCTAGAATCCCAGTGTTGGCCAGTCAGGCTGCCCATTGTTTTGGTTGGTTAATTGGTTCGCTGAAGTGTCCTATACCCATAGTATCTAGGTAAACCTTCTTCGCAAACTCCAAAAACTTGTCTGTGTCGGTCACATCGTGATTCGAGTACCATAGTTTTTCCACGTGGCCTAACATGTTAGCCGCGACATGCACCCCTTCCGGAATGCGTGATAAGACTATGGTTTTGGTAGCCTGCCTGCGCGATGATCTTGCTACTGGATGCTTGCTCTTCCACTGTGGTGGCTGACTCGAGGTTCCAGCCGCCATTGTTCTTTCTTTTGCATACGCCTATGCCCGGACGATGACATCTTCTACTATGACCTCCTGTGGCTGCTCTGGCATGGTTGTCTGTGACCTTTTTGGTGTGGTTGTTTATAATTGGTTTGAGACCGTCCCATTAACCCTCGAGGCTTCTTCAGGGTTTCTGTAGCGCGAAGGATTTCCTGCATCGTGGGTTTGTTGGCTCTCTCCTACTTCTGGCATATTGATATCCATGCCCATTGGTGCTGTCTGTTGGGTTTCCTCCACCACTGGTGTGGGGCTTCCTGGTTCCATATCGAGCGACAGGATTTCATCCAAGTTGACGAATTCCGTAGTCCGAGGTGGTTGATGTTCGCTCCCTTGTGGCTGCTGAGGTGCTCTGAGGTTGCTTCAAGGTCGTTTGCAAGCCTGGCTCAACACTCCTAGCTTGGGTGGTACCATGGTGGTAAAAATGTTCTCCCCGGAGCTTAGTTGGCTCTCTAGATTTTTCAAACTCACTCTCTGCTCTATATACTCGGTCGCTCTGTACTTTTCTCAATTTCACAATAACCCTTCTGATCCTCGTGTGGTTACCTTATATAGGGATCGTGTGAAACTTCCCGGAGACGTTACCCAATTTGTGTTTTGAATGAACTGGTGCTTCCTGCGTACTTTCCATTGAAATCCCTTGTCGTCGCCAGTTGGCACGATTAATGCGACATCCTGTCAATTGTTCTTGTCATTCAATTTTGATAGTTGTCGTCCGTTGGCGCCTATTTGCCGTACCCGCCATTTCAGCTATTTCCGCCTTTTAGTGAACATTGGTCCTTTCTCCGTCGCGCTAACGTTTTTGAGTGCACGTAAACATTCTCTTTTCGGCGCGCTACCTCTTTGTTGCTATCTTTTGATGTTCGACACGGTAACCCCTCTGTTGCTACGCTTATTTTATTTTTTTTAATTTATTTATTGTTGTAAGTGCTACGAGGTCGACTGTCCCTAGACAGCTTCAACCGTCTCCCATTGATCATCCCTCTAAGTTTTGTTCCTCCTAAATCCTTTAACTCTACAGCTCCCCCATCTGTGACAGTGTTTACTTTGTATGGTCCTAACCAATGCATTCTGAGTTTTCCTGGGTGTTGAAGAGATTTACTGTCATATACCAAGACTAAGTCTCCCTCCTTGAATTTTTTCCTCTTGATGTGTCTATCATTCCAAGCTTTGTCCCTTGCTTTATGTACTTCTTGGTGAAGCCCTGCTAGGATTCTATCTCCCTCTTCATTTCTGTTCATAATAGTGCTTTTCCTGTACTGCAACTCGCTCTGTCATGTTGGTAATTGCTACTACGCGCAGACTAGGTACCAAAAATTCTAATGGCACCACTGCTTGTTGTCCATAAACCAACCTGAACGGTGTCTGCCCTGTCGATTTTTTGCATGTGGTCCTATATGCCCACAGTACTGCTGGTATCTTCAAGTCCCAATCGTCCCTATTAACGTTGCAGATCTTTGTCAGTGCATTCTTGAGGATCTTGTTAAAGGCTTACATTGTTCCATTTGCTTGAGGATGATATGGTGTACTCTTTTGATGATAAACTTCAAACTCCTCAGTCATAGCCTTAATAGTGCTGATAATGAAGTGAGTACCTTGGTCACCCATCAAAATCCTTGGGCACCCAAATTTAGTGATCAGTTGCTCAAACAAGAAGTGTGCCACTGTCTCTGCACTGCAATATTTTACTGGTGTTGCTTCTGCCCATCTTGTTTAGTACTCTGTCGCAGTAATAATGTACCTCGCTCCTGTCCTTTTTGCTGGTGGGTTAATTGGTCCCACAAAATCTGTTGCTCATTTGTCGAATACTTGCAAGGTTCCTTGTGGTCTCAGGGGCATCTCGTCCCCTCTATTTGGTTTACCAACCCTCTGACATACATCACATCTCTGGCAGTAGTCCTTTGAGTCTCTGTGAACAGTCGACCAGCATAGTCCTGTGCGCAATACCTTCTGCGAGGTAGCTTTGCCTGCATAATGTCCTCCTGTTATTCCCTCATGGGATTCTGCTGAAGTCCTAGGTCTTTCATGTTCTAGAACATATCTTCTCATGATGCTATTTGCACCCATTTTGTATAAGTGTCCGCCAATCAACTGATAGTCTGCAACCCTGACTACCAGATTTGTCTTCTGCGCAGTGTTGAAGTCCTGTGGTGCAGTCCCCGTACTCAGGTATTGAATGATGTATGCGAAGTATTCATCGGCTATTTGGACTGAAAATAACTGTGCATCGGGAAAATTGTCCTCTAGATTCGTAGGTTCCTCTCCATTAGTGATCCTTGACAGGTGATCTGGTCCTGCATTCAACTTTCCTAGTGTGACTATCACCTCAAAGTCAAATTCCTGGAACAACAATAACCATCTACAAATTCTCTCCCCCCAACACTGGCTTGTTGACAAGGTATTTGAGAGTTGAATGATCTGTGAACATCTTGAAATGTTTTCCCAATAAATGATGCCTGAACTTCTAAAGAGCATAGACCATAACTAAGCCTTCTCTTCATGTGGTATTGTAATTCTGCTCCAATTTTGACAGTTTTCTGCTAGCGAATGTTATTGGGTGGTCCAATTCTCCTGATCCTGGCTGTGCCATAATAGCTCCAAGTGCTATGGTCAATGCATCTACATGCACATGGAATGTCTTTTCCCAATCTGGGAATACTAGTATTGGTGTGGTTACCATATTCTCTTTCGGGGTGTCCAATTCGTGCTGACATTCCTCATTCCACTGAAACTTGTTGTCTTTTCTTAACAATTTCTCCATTGGCGCAATGATCTGTGCATACCCTTTTATAAATTTCCTGTAGTATCCTATGTGTTCAATGTTGCTTTTATCATGTACTTGAACCATAAACAAATGCAGCTACACCATTCATGAGTGTTGCAATAACCAAGATCACAAGAAGTACCATGCACAAGAACACAAGAAATATTCTGGGAAACCCTTCTTCTCAAGGGAAGAAAACCCAACAATCCTTTGCTATATTCTCAAGAGAAGATCCCCAACCATAAAACCCTAATGCACACAAGACGGTGCTCTACAACCTTGAAACTTGCGCCCAAGAGAGGTGCACACTTCAGCCCTAAAATGTACTTGCTGAAATTCCGAAATGACAAGTGTCACGTGTGTTTCCTCAATGGGGAAATCACCTTTATTTATACTAGACCAGACACAACAATAGGTCTGTTTGTTGGCACAACAGGGACGACCTCAATAACTCATAAATATAATTAACTATTACAATAAACCTTAATTATCTTTCACATTTGGTGGGGCCGACTTGTACCCTTCACATCACAATTAGGTTTACAAGTAAATCTTACACTTAGACAATATGGCAAGGGATCCACACGTCCACTAGTGCTCAGCCACTAGGGAAACATCCACATGTGCTCAACCACAGTGACGTCATACTCAACAGACCTCTATCTCAATTGAGTCCACAGGAGAATTATTTGGAGTACCACATCGTCTCAACCTTCACACAGATGAGAACGATACACCCATCACATGGGCACACCCAACCACTGGGGGACAACCCAACTCTCACAGAGGAGAATGATGCCCTAACCACT
>SNQJ01S0057549.1:43454-76533 GCA_010110895.2 Picea sitchensis | reverse complement strand
GTCACTTCCTTTTAACATTAGGGCCGACCTGACACTTTCTTGTTTTGTAATTCTTTTCTTTAACTATCTTCAGGGCCTACATGTACTTCCTTCTTCAATTCACTTTGTCATCTTCAAAAAATCATGTTTCCTCAACCATGAGGATCCACGTGACGTGCCACATACCACCGGAAACAACATGATGTATACTATCCATCCATGGGTGTAGTATCTGCATGTGCATTTTCCTTCATATCCAAATACCTTCATCAATCTTGCGGTACAAAACCCATGACTAGGGTTGACATCAATGACAACAACCAATCTTCCAACATGATTTGCGAGAACAAAGCCATTGATACCATACACATTGATTAGGTTCTAAATATAAAGAATCAATTCGTACCTTTTGTGTATGTGGCACATTATGTAGTTCAAAGAATTGCTCCATCTGAAGTATCCATGTGATTGGGTCCTTGCCATCAAATTTCATCATATCGGTCTTAGGAACGTGGTTGGTCTTCAACCCAAAGTTGGAGTTTCTCCATTATTGATTCACCTTCCTTGTGTCCTCATCGTTAATTTCATGCGATGCATTTTCACTTTCAGGTGTCTTCTCTGTTATGAATTTTTTCAATACTTTCATGATCTCCTCTTTTAAACCATCCATCTTTGCCTCCAACTTAGCTTCCATCTCTTGTAGTTCATCTTTTGTTATTATATTCTTCTGTAAATCATTTATGTCCCTACGCATTTCTTCACCTTCATCAAGAGTCCAAGTAGGATTGTATGGAGGCTTATTTGGTGTAGAAGTTCCCTTTTTGGGTGGCATGTTGGCCAAGTCTCACTTTTGAACCTTGATTTTGAAATGGTTCTGCTAGACAATATTTATTCTATTGTATCTCCCAAGTTTTGGGCCTTCTGGGTATGAAAAATTCTTTTATGTAGTTCTCTGATATTTATTCTCTGCAATTCCACAGGTCTGATCAAAATTGGATGTGCCAAGTGGAATTTACGGTAACTTCCCCACAACTTGCTGCTTTTTGTGCTTTCCAGGAGATCTCACTTGTATAGCGTGCCCCGCACAAAATAATTGATATAAAATTCTGAAAATCATACCAAAAATACTACAAACTGTCCATGATCCAATGAAACCAATCCCACTCAATTTGGATACTCTAGGAAGAAGTTATGATTGTTTTACCTGGAACACCTTCTTGAGACTAGTCAAATACCCTATCTTACATAGGATGTATATACAAATTTAAGATGACCCAGAAGATGAAATTTTTACCACAGATACCTTGGTAATTTTTTTGAATATCCTCCGGAGTTCAAGGTCTGAAACGTTACAAAAAGTTTTTTATAGCGAAAATTCTGCAATGACTCAATTTGGGATGATTCCAGAACCCTATCTTGTACAGGATGTATCTCTGAAAGTATAAGGCCTCGGGAGATGAAATTTTAACCCAACGTACCTTGATCCATCTACTAAATATACTCTGAGCCATTCCTTCTGAAACATTGTAGAAAAAAATTTATAGCGAAAATTCCAAGGTGTATCATATGTAGCAGTGAAAACCCAAGACCTTGAGCTCTGATACCATATGTTAAGAACCGAATATCAATATAGCATAGAAAAACCTCAGAAAAAGTACTCAACGCCTTGAAAAAGAGATAATTTCATATAATAAGCCTCTTCGATGGGGCAACCTCCTTTTACCCCACTTAAATGTTCAAGTACAAGATGATTCCAAATGAAAATGTCTCCTTGGTATATATAGGAGACTAGGAGGTATAATTACAACTAATGGAATAAAGATGACATAAATAAAACTAGCACAGCCGCTAATTGGCATCTAGTGAACGCCGAAAGAGTTACGGCTCATATAAAAACTCTAGCGTTAAAAAAAAATCCAGTCAGATAATCAAATTCTAACTGAGCCAGATAATGAAATTCTCAAGAATTCTAAAAGTTAATCATTTAAACGTGGAAATCATATGATGTTACAGTAATTTCTTAATATGATTAGGTAAATGTGAAAAAGTAAACAGGTTAATGGATGCATTTATAAATGCAAAGAAGTTATCAACAATAACTATGAACCATTGATTTTGGAGGACGACTAAGAATATGCCAGCATCTTCAATGCATAACCATTAGATGAGAATTTAAGATTAAAAGATCATTAATTGTGCCCATCTCCAATAGGTATACGCCTTTCGGCATAATAACATTACTAATGTAATATGCCCCAATTAAGGGGTAATGAGCCAATATTAAGGCTTGACATGTTCTACGGTCAACACTCTCGAGAGATACAATTTGACCCTCGGCCCTCGACCTCTATTGGTTGTATCTTGTAGCCCTAATACGAAGCATCGCCAACCTCTTTTGATAATTATCCATTCCTTACTTGTTGTTCCTTGTCCCCACCACCTTTCCAAATAACTTCTATGATTTGTAATTTATGCTTTTACTATTAAAAACTCACTGGGGTTCGAAAAGATTGGCATTAATAAACGAACAGTGGATGTTCTACTATGAGATACTTAGCCCTTTTTCCCTCTTCTTATTCCCATATATTATCGATTTCTGATTATATACTTAGTCGCCTTTATATGATCACGGGTTCCATCATTGGCACACTGGCATATCTTCATCTCCATATATATCCTCACATGATGAATATGACCGACCACTGTTCCTTTCCATACTTAGCCAGTTTTATGGCTGCGGTTGTCGGGTTGGCGCTTTCGAAATCTGTTATTTCTTGTTCCTTGATATTCATATTGCACTCAAAACTTTCGTGATCTACGATTCCATCGTGGACTCATTGAAATTGCAATCTTCACTCTACCAAGCATCACAAATGTTTCAAAGTATCTGTCGTTGCCTTCCATCCCCACTGACTTCATGTCCTTCCTAATATACATTAATTATGGTATTACTAGCGACAACTGAACACATTGGTACGAAACAGTTGGCACCCGGACGTCCGCCATATACAAATTGATTGTCGGACTCCGACATCGTCCCCTCTTATGTGTTACAGATTATGCATTCAAATGTTCTGAACGATACAATTTCACCGTCGGGGCCTCAGGTCTTCTAGGGAAACCTTGTCACCATATTTTGGATCCTCGTGTTGGCAGGTTCACGAAATATCCAATTCCTAGACACTGTTTCATGTTCTGGTCATCCTCGTACTTCTTTCCAAATATGCAACTATTGGAATTACTAAGACAACTGAGAGGGGGGGGGTGAATCAGTTGTTACTGTGCTTAAACAATTTTATTCCTATTAAAATATTATTAACCTTCTCCAAGTGATCATCAAGATTATGAAAGACATGAGAAGCAGAAATAACAAACATCAATCACACATATGATATACATAGAGACACATATTCACGAGGAAACACATAAAGGGAGAAAACCTCTTCTTCTTCGAATGATAGGCATTCTTTTAAGTTTTGCACATCATCTTTATTTGAGCACCAACTCAAAATAAGGCTACAACCTCTTCTTTAACAAGATGCAATTTGTTGAGAGAACCAACTCTCTAGTTTCTCTAGCACCCGCTAGAAGGAAGCACCAACTCCTTGATTGTTCTAGCACCAACTGGATGGAAGCACCAACTGCCAATCACATGGGCACCAACCTGCATAACAGAGAACAATGGTTCTCCCTTGCACCACCCTACCACCCTGGTTTTTCTGGTTGCAACTAGATGGAAGCTACAACTCCATGTGTTCAAGCACCCACTTGAAACTATGAGGACAATAGTCTTCCCTAGCACCACCCTACCACCCTGAGATATAAATCTTTACTTGTTGAAATTTATTACAGTGATACAGTATTTATCAATGGATTACCAGTCTCATCATTGTTCTGCTACATTGGTCTGCTCTGCCTGCATCAGTGTCTTCCTGCTCACATCTTCTTGCGCTTAATTTCTCGTACAATCTGTTGTTTTCACCATTTATGCTATGTCCATCTTATGTTCTTCATTTCTCCAATTTCTCCCTTAGTTCATGTTGTAATATTCATTGCTTACAGATCGACTCCTTTTTACAGAGAAACAACAACCTATCTCTGTCACGACATTTTTCTTTTATTCCTTCTCTCGTCATCCGTTACACTCCGCATCTCCAACACTCAAGTCGGGAATCTAACAAACGCTCAGGAATCATAATTCCAATGCTCAGGAATAATGATTCATTCAGTGTAAATAAATCTTAACTGATCAAGAAATCACGAGATAAAACAGCAACCCTTCGATTAGATTATGTTTGATCTGCATCATTGGATTACACACGTAGAGGATTTTTTACTTTTCAATGTGTAACCTCCGATGTGGAGCCTAGCAGTGCTATTCCTTCCCCTATATTTCGTTGATGTGACCTTGGGCGATGATATCATGTGACCATGTGATTGCGGGTGCGGCCAAATGTTGTTTGAGATCAAACTACATTTCGCCCCGCAATTTACCTCGAGCCTCCACGTTTCCTTTCTCCAAAACTATGTTTTCAATTGCAACCCGCCCTTAACTTTTTAAAGTTAGCGCACCTTCAATCCCTGCAATGTAATAGGATCGTCGATATCATGATCTTGACGGTGCTCCTGAACTGACGGCTCAGATCTATCCTCTCAATCTCTATGGATCAAATCTAACCTTCCTAAATCAATGACTGTGATTTACTTCGTGATCCAGGCTCTGGGAGTTTCAAATCTCAAACCCTGCTTTTCTCTGTACGTCAATCTTCTGGAGTCGATGATCTATGGACACCTATCCTTCTCAATCGATGGCTTTGCCTCTACTTCAGGAATTTGACCTTTCAACCAGATCAATGGTTCTGCGGACCCTTTCTCGATCAACGATCGAGATCTCCTTCAAGTCTCCACACTTCTGAAATCTCAAGTCTCAAACTTTACTTCCCCTCGAAGTATGTGGATTACTGCCATGTGTCCTCTTGGATTGGATGATTGAGGCTTACTTCGGGTCTTTACTCGAAATCCACAGATTTAAACCACGTCTCTTTTGGATCAGACCGCCCAGATCCACTTCGGATGATCTGATGCTTGAGATTTACTCCGGATGATCTGACGACTGAGATTTATTTCGGATGATCGGACGATCAATATTTACTTTGGCTCTCTAGCTCTCTGAACTTCGGGGATTTCAAATCTCAAATTGAAAAATATTGAAGTGAGATTTTTCTGGAGCATAACCTCATCATAACTTTAGACACGAAACGAATGATGTTCGTTTGATCAAGATCTTAGATCAACGGCTTGATCTATCTGTGATGCATCTTTTCCTTGGATTAAATCTAATGGCTCTCCATATTTTCTTATCATATCCTTCCATTTATTTCGATCCGACCACTGACGGAAATTCGAGTGATCGAGATCTCAGATCTCATCCCTTTCTTATCTTGTCCTTCCACTTTAAATCAATCTAACGGCTGACGAAAATTCGGATAATCGAATTCTCAACCATTTTGCCCCGCTTATCTTATCCTTCCACTTAAAGTGATCCAACGGTCGTGAGGACTCTCGAAGTAGATCCACAATCAAGGATTTGATCCTGATCCCATTTCTGTATTGCGCTTTCCCTTTTGAGATTTGATCTCTGCATATTGTTCGCTTCTCCTCCTAAGCTTATTCTTTTCATGTTTTCCATCATCAATGTTGTTCTTTCCATAAATGACAAGCACACTCTTCCTGTAAAACATACCAACAATCTCCCCCTTTGGCATTGATGGCAACCCTGAAAGGTTGCACTATTCTTCTTAGAGCTCCAACTGTAGCATCTAGACCACACCTTTTCTCCCCCTTTGACATCAATGTCAAAGAAAACTGAGAGTGACTATGTTCTCCCCCTGAACAGAGATACAATGAGCACTCTCCCCCTGATCAGATAGATTGTTTTAACTTGATAACAGGGTCATGCCCAACTTCTGGCGTAGATACTCAAACTGAGTTGTTGCAAGCGGTTTAGTGAAGATATCAGCTATCTATTCTATGGAAGGAATTTAATTCAGCTGAACAACTATGTTTGTAACCTGCTCTTTGAGAAAATGATACTCTATTGGTATATTCTTAGTCTTTGAATGTAGAACAGGATTCTTGGAGACACTAATAGCACTGGTGTTATCACAATGAAGTGGAATTGGATCAATATAAGTTACCTTCAAATCTGCAAGAGTTTGTATCATCCATAAGATCTGAGTGCAGCAAGTAGTAGCAGCAATGTACTCTACCTCTATAGTTTATATATAAATAGATCCTTGCTTCTTACTAATCCATGCTACTAACGAATCACCTAAGAAGAATGCACCTCCATTGGTGCTCTTTCTCTCATCCAAACAGTTTTCTCGATTAGCATCTGAATATGCAGTTAATTGAAAATTTTGATTTCTAGGATACGAGAGACCATAAGCCATTGTACCCTTCAAATATTTGAATATCCTTTTGACAGCTGCTAAATTACTTTTTTTAGGAGCAGACTGATAACAACCTACCATTCCAACAGCTTTCATTATATCAGGACGGGATGTTGTGATGTACAGAAGACTGCCTATCATTGATCGATATGTTCTTTGATCAACATCAGGTGAAATATCATCTTTATTGAGCTTGCAACCAACCACCATAGATGTACTAACAGGAGAGTAATATTCCATCTGAAACTTCTTCAACATATCTTTCAAATACTTTTGTTGAGACATAAATAGCCCTGCAGAACTCTGATTGATTTGTAAACCAAGAAAATATGACAATTCTCCTATCAAGGACATCTCAAACTCAGTTTGCATAGAATTAGCAAACCACTGAACTAAAGGGTCATTAGTACATCCAAAAATAATGTCATCTAAATAAACCAAAACAACTAATAAATCATCACCTTCAGACTTAATGTATAGATTACTGTCAACATTACCTTTCTTGAGCCCTTTGTCCTGTAGAAATTTTTCCAGTCTATAATACCAGGCTCGTGGTGCCTGTTTCAGTCCATATAATGTCTTTTTAAACATACAGACTTAGTCAGGATTATCTTTTAGTGAAAAACCTCCAGGTTTCTCCACATATACATCTTCTTCTAGATCTCCATTAAGGAATGTTGACTTAGCTGCATCCATCTGATATACTTTAAATTTCTTATGACATGCATAGGAAAGAAACATTTTGATGGCTTCCAATCTTTCCACTGGTGCAAAGGTTTCATCAAAACCTTGTCCTTCAACTTTTGCATACCCCTTATATACCATTCTGGCTTTATTCCTAACAATTTGTCCTTGTTCATTCACTTTAGATTTAAACACCCATTTAGAGCCAATTACATTCTTATATGCAGGTATAGGAACAAGCTCCCAAGTATTGTTCTTCTCAATCTGATCCAGTTCCTCATTCATTGATTTTAACCAACTTACATATTTATTGTCTTCCTTAAAGTTCTTGGGTTCCACCATAGATATGAAGGCTATATGTGATTGCTCGGTGTCTTTGATTATCCTTCTCCCGGTTTGTACACCTTTGTCTTTATCACCAATTATCTAACTTGCAGGATGATTATTTTGAGTAATTCTGGAGGGAGAATTTGATGTTGTCTGTTGATTTGAGTTTGCCTGAGCATTTGTATCTTCATCTGACTCAGAGTCTTCTCTTTCTGATTCTTGGACCTGTTCATCTTCAACTTCAACTATATCCTTTGTTGTTGATTCAACACTGCTTACATCTCGTACCGAGATTTCTTCATCAACTTTTATGTCAATACAATCAACCAGTTTATGCAGCCTCTTATTATATCATTTGTATCCTTTATTGTTTGTAGCATACCCTAAGAAGATACCTTCATCAGCCATGTCATCATATTTGCCAAGATTTTCATCATTGTTCTTGATATAACACTTACTCCCAAAGACGTTAAAATGTTTGATTGAAGTAGGTCTTCCAAACCATAGTTGATGAGTCTTATCACTTTGTGGCTTGAGATGAGATTTGTTAAGAATATGTACAGTTGTATGAATTTCTTCCACCCAATATGTCTGAGCAATATTCCTTTCATTGATCATTGATCTTTCCATCTGCTGAACTGATCTATTCTATCTCTCAACTACTCCATTTTGTTGTGGAGTCCTTGGAATAGTATACTCTCTTTTGATCCCATGTCTATCACAAAAACCTTTGAATTCCCTTGAACTAAACTCTCCTCCTCTATCATACCTTACTACCTGCAATCTTTTTTCTGTTTGATTCTCAGTCAGAGCCTTAAACACTTTGAATTTTCCAAATGCTTTAGATTTTTATTTCAGAAAGGAAACCCATGTAAGTCTAGAATAATCATCAATAATCAACATGAAGTAATTTTCTTTTCCTGTACCTTCTTCCCTTGATGGTCCACATAAATCCATATGTACTAACTGAAGCGGTTTCTCTGTTGATGCAAAGTTCTTAGATTTAAACTGTGTCCGAGTGAGCTTTCCTATTTGGAAAGGTTTGCATACATAATCATATGGCTTTGATATTTTTGGAAGATCTTGTATTGCCCCACTATTTCTAAGTTTGATTAGATGATCAAAATTTAGGTGTCCAAGTCTCTTATGCCATAACCATATTTCATCATACTTGTTTAAGTGACATTCTTCTTTTTCTTCTTTCAAAACATAGACATTGTTTTATGTTCTTATGTCTTTTGCAATCAACTGTCCTGAATTCACAGATTGTATTTTACAATCTTTAGAAGTGAAAAAAACTTTACATCCTCTATCACAAACTTGACTGACACTAAGAAGATTATGTTTCAGGCCATCTACAAACAACACATATTGAGCTTTCCCTTTTCCATTGCTTAGACTTATCATTCCTTTACCTTTGATTTTTCCCGCTGCATCATTTCTAAAGGTTACATTTCCTGATTTGCTTTCACTTAGAGACAGAAACTTACTTTTGTCTCCATTCATGTGTTTGGAACATCCACTGTCAATATACCAGGGGTTCTTTTGTCTTTGAGCTGAAAGTACTAGACCACATTTTTCACTATCTTTCTTTTTCTATGTGCTGGCATTTCTAGATAAGAGTTTTATCCTTGGATCTACTTTGTAATTCTTCAGATGGCAATTTGCATCTTTGTGACCGAATTTATGACAATTATAGCATTCGAGCTCATTATTAAATAGGTCAAATTGATTGGTGCAACTTTGTCTACTCATTGGTTGTTTAGTTCTATGTTGCAAATATTGTTTATTTCTTGATCTCCTCAGTTGCATGTATCTAAACTTAATTTGTCAATTTGCAATCTTATGACCAAAATTAGAGAAGTAAAAACAGTAACCATGGAAGAAATTTTGGTACTTGAAGGATGGCCTTCTTCTTGGAATTTTTTGCTCCATCTTCTGATATCTTTGTTTTTTATTAGGGATCTTCTTGTCTTTATTAGCTTTTGGTGGCAGAGTACTCACATGGTCTAATTGTTTGTTGACTTGGAACTTGATCATCTTTACTGGCTCTTTTCTTTCTGTATGTTTTCTACTTGAACCACTTACATAGCCTAAACTAGTCTTCAACAAAGGAGATATTTGTTTGCTCTGAATGTTGTTTAGTTTTGTTGAGGCTTTAATGCTTGGAAGATTTTGGAGATACAATGTTTTAAACTTCTCCATCTCTTTTCTAGTTTTTACTACCTCTTCTTCCAAGGCGTCACATATTGCCTTCTTCTCTGATAAATATTGCTTCAGAGTGTCCTCTATTTTATTTGCCTCTTCTAACTCCACTTTTAGTAGGGCAAAGTCTTCATCAGGTTTTTTACCATTCTTTTCAAACTGCATCAACAATTGTTTTTGTTTTCTCTTCTTAACTCTGAGTCTGCCAATCTCTTCTAAAGCACTGATTAGTTCACCTTCCATATCAACCACAGCCTCTTCATCATTAGCATCACCTCCTGTGATTTTATTATCATAATCCTCTTTGGCCATAAGCATAGATTCATTAACCTTATCTTCACAGGAAGAGTCACTATCTGTGTCTTCTGAAGAGTCATCATTGTTTACACATAAACTTTTCTTTTTACCAAATCTCTTAGATTTGTACTTCTCTTCACCTTCAGAGTTCTGGTCCTTCTTCTTGTCTAGACACTTAGATGCAAAGTGACCTATCTTTCCATAGTTAAAACATTTGAAGGGAATCTTGCCTTGGTATTTTCCTGATCCTTTCTTTAACCTTCTCACAATTGTTTCCTCAATATCATGTAATTCTAAATCAGTATTCTTGTCTGCTTTAAAAGATGCTTCTCTAGTGGTGGATTTATATTTTCTAATCCGCATTTCATAAGCATTTAGAGTTCCTAGGAGTTGATCAATAGACAAAGTTTTAAGATCATTCATTTCTTCTATTGCACAAACTTTTGGATTAAATCTATCAGGCAGAGATCTTAAAATCTTCTGAACTAAAAATGTGTCTTCAATCTTCTCACCAAGACCCTTCATGGAATTCACAAGCTCCTCAACTCTTAAAAAATATTTACTAACTATTTCATCCTCATTCATCTTTAGTTGTTCAAATTTCAATCTTTGTGTCTGAAGTTTGGCATCTTTTACTTTCTCATCTCCTCCATAACTGCTAATAAGTTTATCCCACATTTCTTTGGCAGATTCAAGTTGCATGACCTTTACAAATCTAACTTCAGCAAGCCCACTCAAGATAGCATTCATTTCCTTTGCATTGAAGCTAAATTCTAACTTATCATCTTTGGAAGCTAACACAACAGGTTTTGTATATCCAGTCTCTACAACATCCCAAACATCATCACCTAAGGCCATAATGTATGTTCTCATTCTAACCTTCTAGAAGGCAAAATTTGTTCCATCAAACATAGGAGGCTTATTGGTTGAAGTTCCTTCATGGATTGTCATGTTTAAGCTTACTGATCTACCTTTAAATAAAAGGAACCCGCTATGATACCAATTGTTGGAATTACTAAGACGACTGAGAGGGGAGGGGGGTGAATTAGTTCTTACTGTGATTAAAACATTTTATGCCTATTAAAATATTATTAACCATATCCAAGTGATCATCAATATTATGCAATACATGAGCAGTAGAAATAAAAAACATCAATGACACATGTGATATACAAAGAGACAGGTATTCACAAGGAAACCCATAAAGGGAGAAAACCTCTTCTTCTTCGAATGATAGGCAGTGTTTTAAGTTTTGTACATCATCTTTCTTTGAGAACCAACTCAAAATGAGGCTACAACCTCTTCTTTAACAAGATACAACTTGTTGAGAGCACCAACTCTATGGTTTCTCTAGCACCCACTAGGAGGAAGCACCAATTCCCTGAGTGTTCCAGCACCAACTGGATGGAAGAACCAACTTCCAAACACATAGGCACCAACCTACATAACAGAGAACAATGGTTCTCCCTTGCAACACCCTACCACTCTGGTTTTTATGGATACAACTGTATGGAAGCTACAACTCCTTGTGTTCAAGCACCCACTTGAAACTCTGAGGACAACAGTCCTCCCTTGCACCACCCTACCACCCTGAGATATAAATATTTACTTGCTGAAATTTATTACAGTGATACAGTATTTATCAATGGTTGACCAGTCTCATCACTGTTCTTCTACACTGGTCTTATCTACCTGCATCAGTGTCTTCCTGCTCGCATCTTCTTGTACTTAAGTTCTCGTATAGTCTATTGTTTTCACCATTTCTTCTCTCTCCAGCTTATGTTCTTCATCTCTGCATTTTCTCCCTCGGTTCATGTTGTAATATTCATTGCTTACAGATCAACTACTTTTTACAGAGAAAAAGCAACCTCTCTCTGTCACGGAATTTTTCTTTTATTCCTTCCCTCATCATCCGTTACACTCTGCATCTCCAACGCTCAAGTCGGGAATCTCAAAAATGCTCAGGAATCATGATTCCAACGCTCAAGAACAATGATTCAACCACTCAGGAACAATGATTCAGTTAGTGTAATTGAATTGTAATTGATCAAGAAATCACGAGGTAAAACAGTAACCCTTCGATCAGATTCTATTTGATCAGCGTCGTTGGATTATACATGCATAGGCTTTTTTACTTTTCAACGCGTAACCTCCGATGTGGAGCCTAGTAGCGCTATCTCCTTCCCCTATCTTCCACTGACGTGACCTAGGGAGATGATATCATGTGACCATGTGATTGTGGGCGCGGCTAAAGGTGGTTTGAGATCAAACTATGTTTTTCCCCACAATTTACCTCGAGCCTCCACGTGTCCTTTATCCAAAACCGTGGTTTCAATTGTGGCCCACCCTTAAATTTTTAAATTTTGTGCACCTTCAATCCCCGCAATGTGACAAGGTTGTCGATCTCATGATCTTGACGGTGCTCCTAAACTAACGATTCAGATCTATCCTCTCAATTTCTGCGTATCATATCTAACCTTCCTAAATCAACGGTTGTGATTTACTTCGTGATCTGGGCTCCAGGGGTTTCAAATCTCAAACCCTGCTTTTCTCTGTACACCAATATTTCGGATTCGATGATCTACGGACACCTATCCTTCTCAATCGATGACTCTGCCTCTACTTCGGGAATTTGACCTTTCATCCAGATCAACAGTTTTGCGGCCCCTTTCTCGATCAACAGTCGAGATCTCTTTTGGGTCTCCAGACTTTTGAAATATCAAGTCTCAAACTTTACTTCCCCTCAAAGTATGCATATTATTGCCATGTGTCCTCTTGGATCAGATGGTTGAGGCTTACTTCAGGTCTTTACCTGAAATCCATATATTTACGCAACATCTCTTCTGGATCAGACGACCCAGATCCACTTTCGACGATCCGACACTTGAGATTTACTCTGGATGATCTGAAGACTGAGATTTATTTCTGATGATCCAATGATCAAGATTTACTTCGGCTCTCCAGCTCTCCGAACTTCAGGGATTTCAAATCTCAAATTGAAAAATTTTGAAGTGAGATTTTTCCGGAGCGTAACCTCCTCATAAATTTAGACCCGAAATGAATGATGTTCATTTGATCAAGATCTTATATCAATGACTTGATCTGTCTGCGATGCATCTTTACCTTGGATTAAATCCAATGGCTCTCCATCTTTTCTTATCCTATCCTTCCATTTATTTCAATCTGACGGCTGATGGAAATTCGGGTGATTGAGATCTCAGATATCATACCTTGCTTATGTCCTTCCACTTTAATTCAATCCAATGGCTAACGAAAATTGGGATAATCGAATTCTCAACCATTTTGCCCCTCTTATCCTATCCTTCCACTTAAAGTGATCCAACTATCGTGAGGACTCTCGAAGCAGATCCATGATCAAGGATTTGATCTTGATCATGTTTTTGTACTGTGCTTTCCCTTCTGAGATTTGATCTCTGCATATTGTTTGCTTCTCCTCCTGATCTTATGCTTTTCTTGTTTTCCATCATCGTTGTTGTTCTTGCCATCAATGAAAAGCACACTCTTCCTATAAAACATGCCAATAGCAACACCAAAGGTTTAATACTAAAATTCCATCATGCAACAACCATAAATATCATCATTAATATGCAAAAGTCTCGAGGTCTAACCATCCCTACAAAACTTGTCCAAAAACATGCAAAGAAGATATTTCCAGGTAATGGAAAAGCTATTACAAATTTCAATATATTAGCGAAAACAATTATGGGCCAGCGTTTCCCTATTCAATACTTGGACACTTTTTCGATTGTGAGTTCCCGGATTGATGGCCTCAAAATTGTGTTTTGAATCTCCTGCGACTTGCAAACAGTGCGCAGAGTTCCACGATATACAATTTGTCCATTGGAATGCCCTATCACAAGCCGAATCGTCCGTCATTCCTTTAAACACTTGGCCCCAAGTTGGTTGTATCTCCATGGCATTGTACGTGTGTTGTGTATCGATTATGCCTTGCCCTTTCCCTATTTCATACTTAGACATTTTTTTGATTGCAAGTTGCCGAACTAACAAGCTCAAGATTGTGTTTCCAAAGTTTCATGACTAGCAAACAGTACCCGCAGTTCCGTGATATACAATTTGTCCACAGGAATGCATCATCATGCCCTCTTCTATGTTACATGTTCTGTGGTCAAAACTCCCGAGATATACAATTTGACCCTCGGCCCCCCACCTTTGTTGGTTATATCGTGTATCCCTATTATGAAGCGTCACCAACCACTTTTGATAATTATCCATTCCTTACTTGTTGTTCCCTATGCCCGCCACCTTCCTACTCTCTAGAAATGCAATTCGCAAGTTTTAATGCTATCACTTCATCGTGCATGAACCTTAAACATGTCATTAATGAGTGAAAGGGTATGACATATACAGATTGACCATTGGACTCCCATATCATCCCCTCTTCTGTGGTACACATTTTGCATTCACGGAGTTTCGCGATATACAATTTGACCCTCAGGAAGTCACGTCTCCTAGGGAACCATTGTCACCCTAATTCTGAAGCCCGTCTAACGGCTTTCGATACTTTCCCATTTCATGGAATCTCTTTCGTAGTTCCTCGGGTTGGAGGGTTCATGAAATCTCCAATTCTTAGTCACTGTTTACTGTACCCGACCAAGGTTTAATGCTAATAGTTCATCATGCAACAACTATATAGACCGCCCTTAAAAATCAAAAGCGTCCACGAAACAATAAAATTTAAATAAATCTCAACTCCTCGAATTTAAATTAATTTATCTTCTCTTATTTTCTTTTTTCTACCTAGAGACCTACAGAAAAGATCTTTCCATGCAATGGGATATATATTACAATTTTCAATATATTGGCGAAAACGAATTTGCCCAGTCGTTTCTCTATTCCATACTTGAGCCACTTTTTCGATTGCGGGTTCCCAGATACGTGGGCTCACGTTTGCACCTCCATCGTTTTGTGTCTTGCAAACATTACCTGGACTTCCGCAATATACAAATTGACCTCTGGACTATCCTATAATGTCCTCTCTGAGACATACAATTTTACCCTCGCGCCCTCACCTCCAACGGTTGCACCTTGTAACCCTGTTTTGAAGCATGCCCGACCGCTTTCGATAATTAGACACTCCTTAATTGCTCTTTCCCATCGCCACGACCTTCATACTTATTTCTTAATATGCAATTACTAACCTTTCATTCTAACAACTCACCATGCAGGAACCATCAACATTGTCATTAATGAGCGAAACGCTCGAGGATATCTCCCATTAATACGCATTAAACCAATATCTGCATAGAGTTATATTCTCCCTTTCGATTGTTCATCTCAAACACGGTTTGTCATGTTGGCCCGTTCAGGAAATATCCAATGCTTAATTGCTCATTGTCGTATCCGCCATGCTTGCACTTCTATGTATGCAATTACTAGTCTTTAATGTTAACAACGCATCATGCAATAGCTGTTGAAATTGTCATTAATGAGAGAAAGTCTCAAGGAAATCTCCCATTCACATGCATTGGACCAAGATTTGTGCAGCGTTATATTATCCCTTCCAACTCTTCATTTCAAACATCGTCTGGAGAAAACAAATGTTCTTGTAAACTTATGGCAGCAGGTCGACAACAGTTTTGTGGAGATACAGTCAATATCTTCGGACGTCGGGACCAGAACTTCCAGTGGTTCAGGGCACACTCTTACTATTCATCTCGTTCTGCCCAGAACAAAGTGATTTGGACCTCTGGAATCACCCGTGTAAGCTGCGTCCCTAAGGTTTTTTATTGTAAGGAGTTGGTCTCTTGGTGCGCCGAAAAATATATTTCAAGCCAAAGAATTATTCCACTGTGCGACCGTTCTCTTGTTTCTTTGTCACCTTAGGTCTTCCGCAAGATGTTAAAATTATCGGAGCCAACATTGACCTTCAGAGGACAAGACTGCAAGTAGTTCCTAGAAAAACATGATAACGGGTTGGACATATTAGCCGAGTTCCTCGAAGACCCGACAGCAGTTCCTGAAGATCTCACAAAGTTGCAGGCAAGTTCCTTTAGAAATTCATTCTGGGAAATTGTTTGGTTATTTACAAGAATAACGGGATAGGAATCCTCGGCAAGCGTTTCCCATATGGTTATTTATATTTTCTACTTCACAGTCAAGGAACAATTCATTTTTGATTGGGGGAAGCTAAGTTCCATTGAAATCTATTCACAGTTGTCATGATTCAAAGAATCAAATAAATTTTATATGTCTTCCTACTTGATTTTCGCAATAGTGCATTGCCGCCCATTTCCAAAACTATCTCTTTCCAAGAAAATAAATTGTGAATTTGACCCAGTAACATCCTGGTACCAAGCCCTCTGGAAGCACAAGGCCTCCCATTTTTTTATGAGGTTTTTAATGGCTTTGTCTCAGTTTTCAAATGTTTATTGTTAGGAAAGGATGCTCCCTGGATGTTTGGCCAAGTAACCAATTTTTTGAACAAGAAGGGCACACTTGAACAAAAGGAAAATCCCAGTGTTCTAATGGTCTTTGGCTCCAAGGAAAATCATGCTTTCCTTCCATGCCACATCATGGACAAGATGTTTGTTATAGAAATAGCAAGTCAATACAACCACTGGTCGCATTTTTTCCATGACAAGAAAAAAAAGCAGTTCATTCCTCTGCCCTAGAAAGTCGGGGACTTTGTGTGCAGAAACATCAACAACATTGATGAATTCACAAACCATTTCAAGAAGTTGAACTTGGCATATGCTGAAAGTCTAAAAGGGTTCGACCCTAATGATATTTTTTGAGAACATTTACTATCAGTTGGCTTTAGAAACTCTTTTATCAATATATGCATGGCCAAAGACAAAGACAGTGACGACAACACTCCTGCTTCTGACGATTGTGACGTAGAGACATTGCAAAGCGCAACTAAGTTGTACAAACAACAGGGAAAAGTATCTAGTGACAAGAGTGTACAGTTCCCCGTCAGGACTCCCAAGAGCACGACATCATGGAGCATCGCTTCAACGGCCCACCCCACTAAGAAAGAAACCCAGAAATCGTCAAACGGAGGAGATAAGAACCCTCCTCGCACAAAAATTGATAGTTCTCACAAAGTTCCCCTAACGAAGAAAAGAAAAAACATTGTAGGTAAGGGGGATGAACCTGGAATTGAAAGTGAGAAGATGCAACTTGAATTTGAAATTGAGAACATGTACAAAGTTGGCCCGTCCACAGACGCCATGGACCATAGTTCCGCAATGGAAATAGTTGAGACTGACATTTTTTACGAAGATGAATCCTTTGTATTCCAAAGTGTTGTTTTTGACAGCCAATCTAAAAATATGGTCATTGAAAAGAGAGATGTAACAAATAAGAAAGGAAAATATCGTACAGAGATTAATTTTAGGAAAATGTGGTCGTCCCAAATCTCCTTATTTCACCGTGTAACCAATGATGCTCTTGATGATTCCATTGGAGGAATTGAAGCGGAGAATTCTAGACTAAACGACCGCGTCAAGGAATTGGAGGAGGCTTTCATTTCTACCCTCGAGTTTTCCAGTCCTTTAGCAAAAACTATGCCTCCTACCCCTGCAGCCAAGTTAAAAGGATAGCCCAGCCTCCTCGCATCGTGTAGAACCATTGTAGAGAATAACATCAAGAAAAGAATGCAGCTAGTTACTGAAGCCTGGGAAACATCACAAAATATAGCTTCCTTTTGAAAGAGGGAAAATTGTTTGCACGAACATTTGCAGACGAATTTAAAAAATGATCAATGTTTCTATGACCAGATATTGACCCCTTTTTCCAACCATGCCATCAATAGCTCGGATCTGAAAAGAAGAAAAGAGGATCTCCCCTCCCCAAAGCGCATCAAAAAATTAAAAGGATGATGGCAAAAGAAAATTAATAACTTACAGCTCATTGTCAAATCATGTGAACAAGCCATATCAGAAAAAGAAGAATTATTTAGTAACCTGACCCAAATAGACTTAGCCGGAAGTACCAACGAGGTTCAAGACCCAAACTTAATCCTCAAATCCTTGTCAATGACCAAAGAAGCCTTCGATGAACAACTTGATATTTTAAAGGGGTTGTCTTTTGAAAAGTTTTACAACATAGTTGAATATCGTGTAGATGAGACCGAGAACTGACTACTAGACTATTCGGCATACAATGAAGAAATTGAACAAGCTCTGCATATTATTTATATGGATCTAAGGAAATTAGAAAACGATCTTCTCGACATAGAACTCTAGGATGAAATCAACGTGGCCCCCATGAGAAGCTACATTGAAGAATGGTTCCAATGGAGAATGGATAAGTTCATCAACGAAGGGCAACAACCATTTGGCACGATTCCAGCGACTATCCACGACACCAACAAAAACGCATCGGCTTCATAGTAAGTCTATCATGATGCCATCTTGTTTTCATTATCAATCTAGTTATTATACCTCTTTAAATAGAAATCTCTAACCATAGACTCATAACTTCCAATTTCTTCTTTTCAGGTCTTCCTCTCTACCGTCGTGCACGTCTTCTTTCTACAATCCTAATTCTTGTAATTATTTATTTTATGGTCCGTAGGAGCCCCAATCTCAGTCTATATGACAAACGCATTTTAATTTCCAGAAATATGGAACATATTCCAGAAATATGTAACAAACATTATTAATTTTTGATAAATTTCAAAGAAAACTAATTCGGAAATGCTAAAAAAAAAATTCCTCCAACTATGTCGGATGTCAGGAAATTGTGTTTATTATATTTGAATGTTAATAATTGTGTTCCATAAATATGGAACAGATTCCAGAAATATGTAATAGACATTACTATTTTTTGATAAATTTCAAAGAAAACTAATTCGGAAATGCCAAAAAAAAATTCCTTCAACTGTGTTGGATGTCAGGAAATTGTGTTTATTATATTTGAATGTTAATGTGTGTGTTTCCTGGTCCTTTTTTCCAGGAACCTTTGCTGCAAGACATTATTAATATTTGATAAATTTCGAAGAAAACAAATTCGGAAATGCTAAATTTTTTTGCCTTCAACTATGTTGGATGTCAGGAAATTGTGTTTATAATATTTGAATGTTTAATGTTTGTGCTTCCTGGTCCCTTTTTCCAGGAACCTTTATTGCAAGTCATTTAGACAAAAAAATTCTAAGTCTCATGTTTGAACTATACACATCCCAGGAAAATACAACCTCGTTCGCATATTAACCTTAGGGGTTCATCTACAAGGCAAATGTCTTGTCGTTGGCCAGTGACACGCTGCCACAAAGTCATCCTCTGCATGGATACCACACGTACTTCAACCTACTTCCCACGTGTCTATACTCGATCTCGCTGTAACAATGTATTTATTCCCATTCCAACCTGACAGGGACTGCGCTGCCATACAACACTTGTTATATTTAAAGATGTTTCTTATAAACCCATTTACCTTTAAAACAATATTAGCTTTTATTAATAAAACAATATTAATGTAAATTAATAAAATAATATTAGTGGTTATTAATAAAACAATATTAATGTAAATTAATAAAACAATATTAATATTAATGTTTATTAATAAAACAATATTAAGGTAAATTAATAAAACAATATTAGCATTTATTAATATAATAAACGCTAACCTAAACAATATCAACTTGTATTCATATAATAAACCTTAACATGTGGTTGATTTATGTTAGACACGAGGACATGGTTTGATTAAAAACAAGGTAAGTTCTAGACCGAAATTATCCACGTACCAAACTTTCATTTTAACTTTTGCACGTTTAATTGTCATTAATATCATAAAACTAATACATTAATTTTGCATAAAAATAGGTCCACGTTTCATTCTATCAATTTAACTAGATTTAACAAATAATAAGCTAAGATATAACGATATATATCATGGTGTAATTCGACTATTTTAAAGGTCAAATGTAAAATATTACAAATATTAAAAAAAAAAAAACCTATAAATGATTTCAAGAGTTATAATATTTTATTATTTCAATTTCTAAATATATAACATATCATAAATAATATATGAAAAATATTATTGAAATAAATTAACAAGTAAATAAATTTAACACAAAATTCTATAAACAAAGTTTTATTTAATTCAAATTTTAAAAAACATTCAATCCACATTAAATTTATCTTATTAGTCTCTGTCGAAGGCACATAGGGACTATAGCGATTGATAATTCGTTGGCTTCATATTAATTTGTCATTTGACTATAAATTTTCGCATCATCTGTTTTGTTTGTACTATAGAAGTGAAAACATTATTTTTTATATAAAAAAATCAATTTATATGTCATTGTCTCATTGGAGAATATATTTGAGGTCTTATTGCCAGCTTCGTTGTTCCCAATGTTGTAAATGTGTAGATATCCAAAATTTTGAGCTTAGTCGCTCCTTTCTAATTTTTATTGCAATTTTACTGAAATGTTTACAAACTGAAAGTTTTCAGCATGGACGTTGTTTTTTTATTATTGTTGTTTTTTTTTATTAATGTATTTGTCCTATTGTTATTATTATTATTAGTCTTGTGTTTGTATTTGTATTGAAATGTTTGCATACCGAAGGTTTAGATCATTGACATTTTTTTTAGGTGCTTAAATAAGCCTGACAGCTTAAATGTTTACATGGTGGGAGTTCCTGAAACAGGCATGCCAGCTTAAATGTTTGCATACCGCGAAGCCCTTACACGGCCTGGCAGCCTTAAATGTTTGTACCTAAATAACTTCTCGGAGTACATTTTTCTTCGAAATTTTCCATACAATGTTGCAGTGAATTTGGACAATATTGTTGTTCACGGCCACTTCAATAGGCATTGTATGTTTCATAATTCTTCTAGGCTTTGAATGCAATTTCGTTGTCGTTGAAGCTATATACATTGTTTACTGGTTCGGTGAGTGCTTCTTCTTCGTTGGTTCGTCGGTTGCTACTTGTTGTTCTTCGCTTAAACTTTGCAAGGTTGGGGTTCTGCATTCGCAGTTGGATTTGTTTTTTTTTCCTTTGCGGGGTCCAGTTGTTGCACCCATAATTCGACCTGTGCTTCTATCATTCATCGTTTCAGAGTAAGTTTCGATGCCATAGTTTCATTTTCTATTCCTTTTTTTGTTGTTCAGTGTTTGCAGTTTACAAGTAAGAATGTTTTATTATTTCTACTAGCATGCTCGTCATATGTTTTTGGTTCCTTCTGTGCTTCGGCTGCAGTTTGGTATTCGTTGGAGATACATATGTTGTGTGTTGGTTCGGTGGTTGTTTCTTGTTCGTTGGTTCGTTGGTTCGTTGGTTGTTGGTTGTTGTTGTTCGACTCAAGTTTACGAGCTTGGGTACATGTTGATGCGGTCGGGCCTGTTCGTGCTTTATTGTTGGTTTGGTGCTTGTTGTTTTCCTTTGTTTTCTTTGGCTTTGTAGGGTTGGGGTCCTGCACCAGTGGTTGGAGTTGTCTTTTATTTTTTTCTTTTTTCTTTTTTTTGGGGGGTGAGAGTGATTTGCGGTGTTCAGACCCTGCACGCACGAGTTAACCTGTGGTTGTGTTGTTTGTCGTGTCTGGCGAGGCCGAGATTTGGCACATGTTCCATGCCCACCTGTTCTGCTGTGAAATTTTGTTGATACTTCAATGTTGATGTGATACAAAAAAGTCACATAAGAAATAATTGGACAACTACATGTGCAATTGCAGTGTTCGCTGTTGTTTTTGTTAAGATAAAACATGTGCAAAAACGCACTTATTAACCATATATGGTGAAATGTGCCCATATCACAATACAGCTTCTTTATCCTTTACACAGACTGGTGTGACCACGATACAATTTTTCTTGTTGCTGAGATAAGATACAACAAAATTATATTTCCATGTCTGGAAGCATATCTGGATACTTTGCCACATAAAATCAAAATCATTTAGCTATGTTCATGCAATTTCTTAATATTTTGTGGCTTGTAATATATTTTGGGCAGGGAAAAACTGTATATATTTACAACCATGGATGGAGAAAAGCAAAGGTATATTTTATTCTATTCATTGATTTTCATTTATTGTATGTACATATTACTTGTTCTTCGCTGCATACCATCTTTCGTTCATGTTCATTGTATTTTGTGTGTTCCCAAGTTCAAACAAACAGAATTGCTGGAGAAGACGAAGTAGTCTTAAGTACAACAGTGGAAGATGAGATACAAGGATACATGCTTGTACTGTTATTTCATATTCCATTGTTTGTATTTAATTTATTGTCTGTATATGTGTTCACCTTGTTTGTTGTATGTAGATATTGCATGCCTTCCTGCATAGTAACTTATATTCATTACATGTCTTCATGTGTCCATTGTATTTTTCCTGCATTCCTACATTTGAACAAACAGAGTGGCTGGAGAGGACGATGGACTCTTTGGCGTGAATATAGACGATGAGTTGTAGAGGTGCATACCTGTAGTATTATTTCTTATTCCAGTGTTTAGTATTTCATTTATTGTCTGTGTATTTGTTCTACTTGTTCTATTGCTTTGCACCTTTTTTACCGTGTGTATATACTACATATCTTTTTTCTTATTCTCATCTAAATCGTATTCTCTTTGTTGCTACATTGAAATAAATAGAACTATATTTATTTCTTTTACATGTCTTTCTTCATACTAACTTGCCTTCATGTCCACTGTATACTCGGTGTTGCTACCTTGGAAGAAACAGATTGAATGGAAAGGAAGATGACTTATTATATGCAATAGCAGAGGGTTTTGTTGTGCAATCTTCGAAAAGGTATACCAATTGTGCTAGTAAATTAAACATACAAAACAGGTTGGGGCATATAATATTGGAATAGAAAATGATGATTTGGCAACAATGGGCTTTCCATTTTCTATTATCCCTTTTGCTTTTTGATTTCTCTGCTTAGTTGTCTTTCTGAAATTGCCTTGGTGCACGGGTTAGCGGACTCATGGGTTCACATTTATGGTCGTGCTTCTACCTTATTCCATACTTACCCACTTTTTCTATTGTGGGTGTCTGGTTGGCAGGTTTAAGATTGTGTGTATGGCATCAGAGGTTTCGCGAAATACAGATTGTCCCTCCTTCGCCGCCATCGCGCCCTATTTACGGTTACACAATTTTCCAATCAAAAAATCTGAGGCATACAATTTGACCCTCGGGTCGTCATGTTTCATGAGTATCCCTTCACATCGTATTTCATATTCCATCTCCTTCGACCCTGCATACGTCATTAAGAACAATAATGGAAAATATACAATGCATATGCTCGTTTAGTCCTTCTGATGTTGAACTACACATGCTTGCATCAGAAAAAGTTGGACTAGTGACATGCCCATGAGCAGTCAATCATCCCAGACATCAGCAAACCAACAAGGCCAAAGGTAAAGATGCATACATTCTGTTACTCGTATGTTTACTAAACATATATCCTCAACTATGTGTTCATCCATGGCATGGTGAGTATGTTGATGTCATCTGCAACACATACTTTGCAGTTTACAAGAAGTATCAACAAGTGCAAGTGAGACATCAAACACAGTGCAGGCTACACAAACTAAGAGGTCTGGTTGCAAAACTCTGGCTCCATAGTTAATCCAAGCTGTGTGTCTACTTGTACATTCATGGAAGGAAAAAAATGAAAACAAAAAAATAATTCACATTACAATTCACATTACCTTTTCCTGTTCAAAAATTGTCACCAGGTCTAAACTTGTAACACCCAAAATATTATCAATAGGGGGCTTGAACAACCGTCGAATTGGACAAGTGTTCATCAGGGACATAATGTTCGTCTATAGCACCTACTTGGAGAAGGAAAACAAAACTAGATCCATTATGTGTGTTGAGATGATAGACAAGGAGGCCCTCATGACAGGTAAACTAACTATTCCTACACAACTTGCACACAAACATGCAAAAACGATATTGCCAGGTAATGGGATATCCATTAAAAATTTTAATATATTTCCCAAAACAGTATATGACCGTGGTGATTGTGATCGGATTATATCGCTCAACGAAACCAGTATCATGGAAAAAATCCCTGCTATTTGTTCAAAATATTGTTTCGTACCAGACACAACTATCAGCCAACTTGTACAGAGAAATGACATTTACCCAATCAGAACCATTGGCGCAACTATGATACTCACGAGAAAACTTGGCTCACAACACATTCTCCATATAAAAGATGGTGATTCAGACAGCGACAAGGCAATGGTATCGTTCTCCATATCCAGTTTTGTCCTTTTCTTTCGCATCTCCATGTATCTCGGTTAAGTTACACAAATATTGCATTGTTCCATGTTGCAGCTGCAATTGTTCGATACCTATTCAAAAAAAAATTCGTCAGTTGAACAACAATTGCATAAAGGGCAATTTCCACTTATGCTCTTCAAAAATATAACAAAGAAAAGAGATGGTAAAGAAAGGATCTTTCACACAACTCAATCAACATTTGTGACAAAGTTGCGAGCAGACATAGTACAGGATCTCAAGAAGCTAAATAGCTCTACAATTGTTATTCATGTACATCTACAATTTCATCCTCACTTTGCTCATACAAATAGCCTTGACCAAATCTCTGCATTTTTTGTTTTCTATTTTTTTGGGGGGTGCAGTTGTAAATTATATTGTTCAATATATTAACTGCTATGCTCACGTTTCCAGGTTGAAGGTGTTTTGGTTGCATCGAATGCCTAATTGGCCCCCTTTGAGCCTGTGTGTGTGAAATGCAACTCTCATGTTTATGCTTTTTCCTTCATAAATGATGATATGATTGATTGTCTATGATGCAGTAAAAAATTCCCATACATATATAGGCATTGACTCAATGCTGCTATCTAAACCGTTGGCAACACAACCGTGCATTGTACAATTCAACAGCCTTTGTTACAAGATGTTCTTCCTGAGTTAGTAGAATTGCCATATGAAGCATACCTATAGAAAAAGACAAAGAGTGTCTACATGCTGCGCAAATTTCGGATAGATAGAAACTTTACCTCGAATGAGGACAATGCGATATTGCATATAGGCTGAAAAAATAAAATAAAAAATCGAGTCAAGCTCTGTCAGGGAAACGAAAACCAATGGGACGATGTGTTTTTTTTATATATTGAATTGTTTGATATATAATGGAATTCCATTTCTTGTTTAATATATCAATATAGTTGGTGTTTACTTGGTTCTTGGTTGTATGCTTCGCTTTGGAAAATTAATAATACATTCAGGATCTTCGCAGTTTTTCTATGATCTTAAAGACTATAGAGGACATGCTTTTCCCTTTGATATAAGTTCTATGACGCAAAATGTGGTATGTGGCTCATTTTAGCACTTTTGTTTGATCGGTGAACTTAACAAAATTAATCTCCTGGAATAATTTGAAATAAAAAATATATACTATACGAAGTCCAATGGAATTATCATATCAACGAGAGGACATTAAAATTCAAATTCATTGATGCTATACTTGCGATGAACAGTACAATAATTTTACTTAGACATCCCAAAATTGATTTTCCTTGTGGCTTTTTAACGCTTCTCTTATACAAGTAGATCCTGGAAACTATAAGCATCACTCCCTGTATCTCTTCCTTTATTGAAGAACATGTTCACATGTTTAATGCATTTCATAGTTACTCTTAAGACCATCAACGGTGCTTTGTTACATCAATTTCCGCTTCCGAAAATTTCACTCACCTTTCTTTTTTACCCTCTGCTTTCCCTTTTTGGTTACTTACTCATTTTTGGGAAATTTTATCGGTGCAAAATTTGGCGGATTCACGTGTTCAGATTTACACTTTCTTTTATATCGTCAGCCCAACCGACCACTTCCCCGTTTCATATTGAACAAACTTTTTGGATCACGGGTTCCCGCATAGGTGGGTTGTCGGATAGGTGGGTTCAACATTGCATTTACATTGTTCTACCGCCTGCAAATAGCACTCGAACTTCCGCGGTCTACAAATTAGCAAACAAATTCCCCTTTATCTTGTTTTTAGCACTTTTCCTTGGTCAATGAAGTGAGCAAAATTAATCTCATGGAATAATTTGAAATAAAAGAATATATATTGTGTGAATTCCAATGAAAGTATCATATCAATGAGAGGACATTAAAATTCAAATTTGTCATTGTTATACTTGCGGTGAAGCTGGAAGTACAATAACTTTACTTATACATCCCAAAATTGATTTTCTTGTAGCTTTTCGATGCTTCTATTATACATACATGTCCTGGAAACTATAAGCATGGCTCCCTATATCTATTCCTTGATTGAAGAACCCATTCACATGTTTATTCCACTTCATGGTTACTGTTAAGACCATCAATGTGCTTTCTTACACCAATTCTCGCTTCTGAAAATTGCCATCCCCTTTTCTTTTTGCCCTCTGCTTTTCATTTCTGGTTACTTACTCGTTTTTCAGAAAATGTCTAGGTGCAGGAGTTGGCGGATTCACGTCTTCAGATTTCCACTTACTTTTATATCACCAGTCGGACTAGTCGTTTCCCCGTTTCATAGTCAACAAACCTTTTTGATCTCGGGTTCCCGGATAGGCGGGTTCAACATTGTCTTTGCATTGTTTCATCGCCTGCAAACAACACCCTGACTTCTGCGATCTACAAATTAGAAAACAAATTCCCCTTTATGTCATTTTTAGCACTTTTCCTTGATCGATGAACTTAGAAAAATTCATCTCCTGGAATAATTTGAAATAAAACAATATACATTGTGTGAAGTCCAATGGAACTATCATATCAACGAGAGGACATTAAAATTAAAATTCGTCGTTGTTCTACTTGCGGTTAAGCTAACAGTACAATAAATTTACTTAAAACATCCCAAAATTGATTTTCTTGTAGCTTTTTTATGCTTCTCTTATACAAACAGATCCCGGAAACTATAACCATGCCTTGCTTTCTTATACCAATTTCCATCAATGGGCCTTTCTTATACCAATTCCCGCTTCCAGAAATTTCCATTCCCTTTCTTTTTTCCCTTTGCTTTCCCTTTCTGGTTACTTACTCGTTTTTCGAAAAATGTCTAGCTGCGGGTGTTGGTGGATTCACGTGTTCAGATTTCCTCTGTTACTTTTATATCACCAGCCCGACCGATCGCTTCCCCATTTCATATTGAAAAAACTTTTTGAATCGTAGGTTCCTGGATAGATAGGTTCAAGATTGCATTTACATTGTTCCATCGCCTACAAACAACACCCGGACTTCTGTGATCTACAAATTAGCAAACAAAATCCCATTTATCTCTTTTGCTTTCAATTTCTGTTTACTTGGTCCTTTTTCCGGATGTCTCTTTTCTGAATGTCTCATGCTTTTATACATAACACCCGAAGTTCCGCAATATGAAAATTGACCCTCGAAATCCATCATTGTCTCTTGTTGTGTGTTACGCAGCTTCCATTCAACAGTTGGGGTAGATACATTTTGACCATCATCCCCTCACGTCTCCTAAGTAAAGCTTGTGGGCTTGTTTTCAAGACCATCAATATTTCTTGTTCTGACTATGTCTAATGCTTTTATATCACGATTCTGACCATCTGCTTGTCCATTGTATACTTGGCCACTATTTCCATTTCTGGTTCCTGACAAGGCTTGCTCAACATTGCGCTTCCATTGTTCCACTACGTGCAAAGAGCACCCGAAATTCCGCAATATACAAATTGATGGTCGGAATCTGTCGTTGTGACGTGCACTTTGACCATCGTCCCCTCACGTATCCTGGGTATATCCTATGGATCCTAGAAACTATAACCATGTCTTGCTTTATTATACCAATTTCCATCCATGGGCCTTTCTTATACCAATTCCCGCTTCTGAAAATTTCCATCCCCTTTCTTTTTTCCCTCTGCTTTCCCCTTCTGGTTACTTACTCGTTTTTCAGAAAATGTCTAGTTGCGGGAGTTGACGATTCACGTCTTCAAATTTCTCATGTTACTTTTATATCACCAGATCGACCGACCACTTCCCCATTTCATATTGAACAAACTTTTTGAATCGCGGGTTCCCGGATAAATGGGTTCAACATTTGGCTTCCATTGTTCCACTACCTGCAAATAGCACCCGGACTTCCACGATCTACAAATTAGCAAACAAATTCCCCTTTATTTGTTTTGCTTTCAGTTTCTTTTTACTTGGTCCTTTTTCCAAATGTGTCTTTTTTCCGAATGTCTCCTGCTTTTCCAAACAGCACCCGAAGTTCCACAATATACAAATTGACCCTTGCAACAGTTGGGGTAGATACAATTTGACCATCGGACCCTCGCGTCTCCTGGGTAAATCTTGTGGGAATGTTTTCAAGCCCATTAATATTTCCTATTCTGACTATGTCTAATGATTTTATATCATGAGTCTGATCAACTACTTGTCCATTGCATACTTGGCCACTATTACCATCGACGGTTCCTGGCCAGGCTTGCTCAACATTGTGCTTCCAATGTTCCGCTATGTACAAAGAGCACCCAAAATTCCACGATATACAAATTTATGTCCAAAATCTGTCGTTGTCACATGCAACTTGACCATCGTCCCCTCACATCTCATGGGTATATCTTGTGGCCCTATTTGTGAAACCCACCCGGCCACTTTCCATACTTAGGCATTTCTTGAAATCTATTTCACAGATTGGTGGGACAACCAAATGTGAAATTCTTGCACTCTCTTCACCATCCCCGCTACCTTCGTACTTTCTATATATGCAATTAAAGATTTAATTCTAGTAGTTCATCGTGCAAGAACCATTAAGATTGTCATTAATGTCTGGAAGGCCGAAGAAGATTTGTCATTAATATGAATTAAACCAAGTTTTGCAGACAAGAATGTTATCCTTTTCAAGTATTCATTTCAAACATGATGCAATCTTTCATGTGTGGGTTGGTTGGCGCCTTTACGAAATCTCTAATTCTTAATCGTTCTTCGTCGTCACCGCCACCTTCATACTTTTTTCTAAATATGCAATTAGTAAGCTTTAATGGTAAGAGCTCATTATGCACGAACCCTGGAGATTGTCATTGATCAGCGAAAGGCTCAAGGAGATCTTCCATTGATACACATTAAACCAAGATTTGAAAACAATTATATTATCCCTCCTCAATTTTCATTTCAAACATCCTCTGGAGCAAATGGAAATTCTTGTTAACTTATGCGCAGTTTTGTCCAGATACAGTAAACACCTTCGGACATGATGGCTAGAGGTACCAGTATTCCAGGGCATATTCTTACTACTCATCTCCCTCCGCCCAGGAGCAAAAAAGGAGATGATCCCTCGGTGCACCGAGAGATATATTTCAAGCCAAAAAATTCCAATGCAACCCTTCCTGCTCAGACAACTTTACGACTTGCATTGATACCTGGCGCAGATGTTGATGCGATGGATTTCGATCCGGAAGAAGATGATCTGACGGACGATGATATGGCAATGGATGATGGCAATGCAGAGACTGGTCCCAATACTATGCCCAAATTGAAACAAACTATAACGGGCGACACTTCCCGGGTTGGTGATGGCAGTCCTGACAACACCAAAAGAATGGGTTATAGAAAATAAACCGACGTTGAATGCAATAGCCACTTTGCAGCCCAAAAGTAGGAATCCCAGAGGTCCAGATTAGTTTTTTTTGGGCAGAAGTCTTTCACTGTAAGGAAATGATTTGTTGATGCTGCCAGATATAAATTTCAAGCCAAAAAACTATTCAATTGCGAGACCACTGCCCCGTTCCCTAGATATGCAATTAACATCTTAGGGAATGAGGACCAGAACTGCCACTGGTGCAAGGCATATTCCTACTAGTCATCTCCTTCCACCCAGAATGGACTAATTTGGGCCTCTGCAATTGCACGTGAAACCTGTGTCCCTGAAGTTTACAAATGTGAGGAGTTGGTTTTTTGCTGTGTCTTAACTTTCAGTTTCGGGCTATTTCGTTTTCCCTGCAACGTTTTTTCATCTTGTTCCTCACGGGAAGATTGTGAGGAATATGAATTTTGCCACATGTGTTTTTTTCATTTGCTTCAAACCAAGGATTTACCCCCCTGCGGACCCACTTTCATGTTTCTTTGTCGGCTCAGGTCTTCTGCAAAATATTGAGATTGGGGCACCAGACATTGAACCACCGAGGAGAAGGTTGCAAGGATTTCCTGGAAAAAAAAAGCATGGTAATCAGTTTTCTATGCATGTTGAATAACATCTTGATGGCTCCTGCATGCTGCAGATCATGTGCATGTGTCTATGGAAAATATGTTCAGTGTTTTGGCCCAAAGAACTCGGTCCAATTTCTAAGCATAGATATACAATGCTCAGTATTGTTTTATTTTAATGGATTTACTATTAAAAAAATTGCCTTGGGAGTCTTGTTTGTTGCTTATTTTCTGGATTTAACACCTCTTCTCATTGGCATTGTTCGATAGTCTCGTAGTTCTTAGATATTGTATGCTCTTACGTAATTTGTTTTAAAATGAAACGTTTAACAATTATATGGCAATGCACTGTGTCATTCCATCAAGCTTTTATGGAAACAAAAAAATGAATTTCGGACAGTTTTCAAACCAATGTTCAATTCTATTTGTGATGCAAATAGAACATATCAATACCAAATCACAATGTTGCAGCAAGATCGTCATTATTGTTTCTAGGCATGCAATTATTAATCTTTTCTGATAACAACCCATAATGCAAGAAGTTTAATACTTAAGTTAATATGTCACAGTCGTCGAAAAATGTATCTAATCTTCAAGAAATCATGTGTTGAAAATTACTAGAAAACAATGGTTTTGCAACAATGGGGCTTGTTTGAAACCAATTCCCTCTTACGAAAATTTCCCTCCGCCTTTTTATTTTCCCACTCTTTTATCCTATGTAGTTTTTGTTTCTGGTTAATTAGTCATTTTTTTCCGAAAATGTCTTGTTGTGCGGGTTGGCGAATTCACGTGTTTCAACCGAGCGCTTCCACTTTGTCTAAATTGCACTTTCAATTGTTTCATGACCTGCAAACAGCACTCTGGCTTCTACGATATGTAGATTTACATCTAGACTCCCACATCATCCCCTCTTCTATGTTACACATTTTGCACTCAAATGTTCTGATATATACAATTTGATAGTCGCAGCCTTATGTCTATTCGGGAACCCATCACCCTATTTTGAGGCTCATCCAACCATTTTCCATACTTGACCATTTCTTGACATCTCTTTCGCAGATCGCCAAGTTCACGGGTTCAGGAAATTTCAAATTTCTAGTTGGTCTTTCCTGTGCCTGCTACCTTCAGATTTATTTCCAAGTATATGAAATATGTATACAACTTCTCCAACAACATACAGAAAAGATCTTTCCAGGAAATGGAATATCTATTGCATATTTGAATATATTGGACCTTCTTTTCCCACTTCTATACTTGACCAAATTCGCGTTTCTTTTTTCCCTCTACTCTTTTTCTTGTTACTTAGTCATTTTTCCAAAAATGTCTCAATGAGCCTGTTGGTCGACTAACAGGTTCACATTTGCGCTCATTCT
Organism: Picea sitchensis; assembly: GCA_010110895.2. Classification (NCBI taxonomy): domain Eukaryota; kingdom Viridiplantae; phylum Streptophyta; class Pinopsida; order Pinales; family Pinaceae; genus Picea; species Picea sitchensis. The sequence continues at coordinate 45,094 of SNQJ01S0057549.1, read as the reverse complement.
TTTATATCGCAACTCAAAGAAACCATCACCCATTCGATGCGTAGGCACTTCTCAGATCGCAGATAACTGGGCATGTGGCCTCTATATTGCACTTCCAAAGTTATGTTGCCTGCAAACAGCACCCGGACCTCCGCGATATACAAATTTACTTCCACACTCCCACATCAAACCATGTTCCGTGATACACAGTTTGCACATTAAAGTTCTGAGAACTGCAATTGCGGATTCCCGAATAGGCGGTGTGCATTTCCAGTGTTCCTTGACCTGTAAACAGCCCCTCGGCTTCCGCAATATATAAATTGCCTTATGGATGCCTGCATCATCCCCTTTTCTATCTTATACAGTATGCACTCAAAATCTCTGATCAATACAATTTGACCATCAGGGCCTCATGTCTCCTCAGGAACCCTTGTCAGCCTATTTTGAAGCCCACTCGTTCGCTTTCCACCGCCATTTCTTCCAATCTCTTATGTGGATCATTGGGTTGGCATGTTCAGACAATTTCCATTTCCTAGTCGCTATTTTATGTGCCAGCCACCTTCGCACTTATTTCCAAGTATATGGAATCAGTATATAACTTCTCCATGAACATGCAGAAAAGATCGACATCCGTCTTCTATAATTAACAAAATTCTCATTTCTCTTTTCCCTGTACTTTATCTTTCTTGTCACTTAGTCGTTTTTCCGAAAAATGTCTAGTTGTGCGGGTTGGCGGACTTGCGGGTTCACATTTGCACTTGTGCTTTTATATCGCGACTCCGACCACCCGCTTTCCCATTCCATGTCTAGTGACTTCTCTGATCACGGATTCCTGGGTAGGCGGGCTCTAGATTGCACTTCTATTGTTCCGTGACCTGCAAATAGTACCTTGACTTCCGCGATATACAAATTTACAACCGTACTCACATCACACCATCTTTCATATAACATTCTACCAGTCATGCCCTCTTTAGTGGTACACATTTTGAACTGAAAATTTCCGACACATACAATTTGACCGTTGGTTCCGAAAGTCTCTTGTGGAACTATTGTCACCCCATTTAGAACCTCGTCTGTCCGCTTTCCATAATTGGCCATTTCTTTGAATTTCTTTCGTCGATCGTCGGGTTGGTGAGTTCAAGAAATATCCAATTCCTAATAATTGTTTCATGTGCCCGCACCCTTTGCAATTACCAATTGGGAATTATATATACGCTATTATTTGTAAGTATGCACTTAGCAAGCGTTAATGCTAAGCCAGGATTTGAGGAGATCTCCATTAACATGCGTAAAACCAAAATTTTTGGATGGTTGTATTATCCCTTCTGAGTGTTTATTTCAAACATCATGGAATGTCATTTGCACATCATCGGGTTGGTCCGTCCATGAAATCTTCAATCCTCAATTCTGAAAACAAGTCTGACCCACCGTTTTCTTATTCCATACTTAGCCACTTTCTCAAAAAATTTCAAATATACAAAACTGTCACTAAACTGCCCCATCGTTCTCTCTTCCATTTTACACGTATTGCAGTCAAAAATTTTGATACATAAAATTTGACCGTCGGAGAATCACCTCTCCTAAGTATCCCTGTAGCCTTATTTTGAATCCCATGCAACCATTTTTCAGACCTTACCATTTGTTCCTTGTTCTTCCCCGTC